>JAAXYX010002843.1:0-16112 GCA_036851915.1 Ptenothrix huangshanensis | reverse complement strand
TTTCAAAAATCGTTAACTGAAAAAAATAAGCAATTTTCAAAAATCGTTAATTAAAAAAATAAGCCATTTTCAAAAATCGTTAATTAAAAAAATAAGACCTTTTGAAAAATCGTTAATTAAAAAAATAAGCCATTTTCAAAAATCGTTAATTAAAGAAAATATGACCTTTTCAAAAATCGTTAGTTAAAAAATAAGACCTTTTCAAAAACCGTTAATTAAAAAAAATGTGACCTTTTGAAAAAGCGTTGATTAGCAAAATTATACTTGTGCAAAAATTGTCATTTAATAAATTACAGAATTGAAAAAGTGCTAATTTGAAAAAATCTGGAAACGTTCTAGCAATCAGGTTTTACTTCAGTTCATTACCAAACAGCATTTACAATTACTGTCTTAATTTTCCAAAAAAAACAATTATTCTCAGTTTTGCTGAAAACTATTTTAGATTTCTCATCTCCTCAATTATAAACTAGCAATGAGAAGTTAGTCACTTTGGAGTTAACTCCTTCCTTCTATGTATGATTTGATTTCGGAAATCCCAATAGGAATCTCTTGTTGAAATCTTTTGTTCCATCAAAAGCCAAGCCAAACCAAGCCACCATCAGATTCATATCACAGCTACAATAAAGATCAAGCCTAAATCATAAAATGACCTTTTGAAAGACCATGTGTAAATTGGTCGGTGAAAACAATGTCTTATCTCCTCGAAAGGTTCTTGTTCTTGCATCCTGTGCATTCTTCCAGTCACTTCCCAATTTCTGGCTCCTTCTCTGGCACTGGCCATCTTCCAAAATCTTCCCATCACTTCCCCTCCCCTTCACACTAATATCTCAGCTGTCCATCCAACTCCCTCATGATCCATATTTGGATATACATATCTAATTATATATGGACGTATCTTCCCCCTACGACTACAGACACGACTACATGCATACTCCCTACAGACTCTCTCCAAAGAAAGACAAACGATTTGGGAAAGTCGAGCTAAAAGTCCCTGGTCTAATTACATTCCATTGCCTAGTACATAACTCCAGCACTGCTAATTAATGATTGGGAATCGGAGCCAAATGAAAATAATTAAATTCAAACGAGTCATGAGTCAAGATGATCATGGCTGGAAAAGCGCTGACTTTTTGCCAGCAAAATTTTCACATCTACACTTTGGCTTTGGCTCCGGTGTACATACACTATTAGGTACTTTCTTTTCCTATTTTTACAGATGGCAATCTGAATGTAAAAGTTTTACGAGTAAAATTTTAGAAAGAGTTTTTACAATTTATTAAATATTTTTTGTGGTGAAAATCTTGAAAAACTTATAAGGGAACGTTTTAACACGTATCTCTCGAATTTCGTTTTTCAAAATCGAAGAAATGTTAACATTTTTTAAGTAAATTCAGAACAAAAAGAAACTGATGGATTTTTGGTAAGCGACGAAATACAGATAAATGGGGCCCATAGCCCCGTTAGAGCCCCAAAAGGCGTGAATGATGAATTGCTCCGCTTTTTGAAAAGTCGAAATTTTTATTGTTTACACTTTTGAAAAAAATGTGAATTTTTACTTTTATACTTTTTCGAAAAGCTCAATTTTTATTTTTTACTCTGTTTAAAAAGACCAATTTTAAATAATTTACATTTTTTAAAAAACATCAGCTTTTACTCTTTAAGCTTTTTCAAAAAACTCAAATTTTTAATTTTTACTCTATTTCAAAAAACTCGAAATTTTACTTTGTACTCTATTTCAAAAAACTCAAAATTTTACTTTTTACACTTTTTCAAAAAGCTCAAATTTTTATTTTTTACACTTTTCGAAAATCTCAAATTTTTATTTTTTATACTGTTTCAAAAAGGCCGTTTTTAAATAATTTACACTTTCACAAAAAGGCCGTTTTTAATTAATTTATACTTTCACAGAAAGGCCGTTTTTTGTTTTCCACACTTTTTCAAAAACCTCTAACTTTATTTTCTTCTCTTTGTCGAAAAGCTCGATTTTTTATATCTTTTCAACCTTTTATACCCCTCTTTTTTATTTTTTACAGTTTTTCAAACATTCCGATTTCCTTTGTACATAGTGACCTTTGACCGCGATGATTTCCTTGTTCAATAAAAATGCACTGTAGTTACATTTTTCATCAGCTTACTAGAACCAGCAGGTTTACTTCTACTTTTACCGAATTCCAGAATTACATGAAAAGACTCTTCCTTGTTATATTTCCGAGTACAATTTCTCAATTTTAAAATTATTCCAGTGCTAGAAATTGCTGGTAGAAGTGTAAAATACAGGGTAGTTTTCTAAGCGTGTATCATTAAATGGACTTTACTTGAAAGCCTTGGAGATGGTAAAAGGTTCTCATATGCTGTGAAAGGAGTGAAAGCATCATTGTGGTTTTTGGGCGCTATAGCGGACTGTGTGATTGTTTGTATTAATAGCAATAGAAATGTGATAGTAAGTAAGTTGGATTTGGAATTTGGATGCGGTGGAATGTCAAGTCAAGAGTGGGGATGAGAGGAGTGAATTGAAAATTGCAAATGGGAGATGAAGACAGGGACAGGACAGACAGAAAGGAAGGAAGGTAACTTAATGCTCATTCCAATCCAATCCAATCCAATCGCGTGGCCATGTAAGGAGAATATACGGAAGGAGCAGAAAGTAGACTAATGCCCGACAAATAGAGCCCGTGTAAAAGTACACCTGGAAACATCTCGAGTGCTCAGACTATGTCAATGTGAACGTCAGAGAGAAAGAACGCCACCGTCACCACCTCCACATAAATATCCAAAGCCTCCGATTTGGATCCGATTCGCATTCCCATGGTTTCCCCTTGGCCTCTCTATCCACCCAAATACTCGTCAAAAGAATCCCTTCTCTGGCATCCATGCAATGGCAATGACGTACATTCCCATTCGACTCTGGCTCTCCTTGTAGTTCTAGTTCTAGTTCTACTCTTCCTGCTCAGGATTCTCTCTAAACTTTATTATGTAGTATAGGGAATCCAGCAACAAGGGCGTTCTTCGGATGGGTGCTTGCTTAGGTACTGAAATTTTGAAAAAAATTGACTTTCTCAAAAAGTGTAAATTGGAAAAATGCGACGTTTTCAAAAAGATTAACTTGGAAAAATTAGACCTTTTCAAAAAATCTAAAGTGTAAAAATTCTACAATTTCAAAATTTTCTGCTTTCTAGAAAGTGGTAACGGGAAAAATTAGACTTTTTTAAAAGGTGTTTTTTGGAAAGATTAGCCCTTTTTTAAAAAACAAAAGACGGTTGGAAATATTGGACTTTTTCAAAAAGCGTTTTGTCGAAAAAATAGGAACTTCTCAAAGTGTGTTTAATGGATAATTTGACGTTTTCCAAGAGTGTTTTTTTGGAAAAACTACACGTTTTCAAAACATGGTTTGAGGAAAATTATTCATTTTCAAGAAGTCCCTTTTTGGAAAATTCTGCATTTTTAAAAAGTGGTCTTTTGGAAAAATTCTGCAATTTTAAAATATGGCTTTTTGGAAAAATTCTGCAATTTTAAAATATGGCTTTTTGGAAAAATCCTGCAATTTTAAAATATGGCTTTTTGGATAAATTCTTCATTTTCAAAATATGACTTTTGGAAAAATTCTGCATTTTCAAAGTATGATTTTTTGAAAAATTCTGCATTTTCAAAATATGATTTTTTGAAAAATTCTGCATTTTCAAAATATGATTTTTTGAAAAATTCTGCATTTTCAAAGTATGATTTTTTGAAAAATTTTGCATTTTCAAAATATGATTTTTTGAAAAATTCTGCATTTTCAAAATATGATTTTTTGAAAAATCCTGCATTTTCAAAATATGATTTTTTTAAAACTTCTGCATTTTCAAAGTATGATTTTTTGAAAAATTCTGCATTTTCAAAATATGATTTTTTGAAAAATTCTGCATTTTCAAAATATGATTTTTTTAAAACTTCTGCATTTTCAAAATATGATTTTTTGAAAAATTCTGCATTTTCAAAATATGATTTTTCGAAAACTTCTGCATTTTCAAAATATGATTTTTTGGAAAATTCTGCATTTTCAAAATATGATTTTTTGAAAACTTCTGCATTTTCAAAATATGATTTTTTGGAAAAATTCTGCATTTTCAAAATATGGTTTTTTGGAAAACTGCAATTTCAAAAAGGGGTTTTTTGAAACGTACACTTTTTGCAACCAACCATTTTTTTCACAAACCCCTTCGCTTAAAAAGGAGACTTTTCATGAGTTAATTCTCCAAAATTCATGTTAACATGACACATGACACACCACCCCGAAATTGCCTCCCAGCTACGCCCCTGCCTTGGAATGAGACTGATATTGGGATTTGGGATGTGAATCCTTACTCTTACCAGTACGAACTCACTTCGTATTCCTATTCTGATTCTCCTGGTCCTTTGTTTTCAAAGAAGGAATGCAAAGGCCACGACATGACTGTTCTGTGACTATGAGTATTGCCATTGCTATTGCTTTTGTGATTGCCGATGGTTGCAATTGATATTGCTATTGCTATTGCTATTGCTATTTCATGTGTGTTGAGTCTGCTCTGCCACTGCTTTCCCTTCCGACTGCTAACGACAATGTGTGTGCATACAGATATGCATATGTACATATGGAGGCCAAGAAGATTATCTCAAGACAGTCACGGAGTTTAGGGATCACGAGCAAATGACATTTCTTACATTGCCATTTCCATAGAGAAGAGAAAGATGGAGAGGTGGATGTGGATGTGGATGTGGATGTGGACAATATGTGCGAGTGAAATGGTGTGGGAAGAGAAGAGCGGAGTGATGTGGCGGTTGGGTTTCGGTTTTCTATTGCTTTCCTATTCGCTTGGGTTTGGCTTCCTTTCACTTGACTTGACTTGACTTGACTTGTCTAGGCAAGGATTGACAGAGGTGGCGGCGTTTGCTTATGAACAGCCCAACGTTCTTTATTTTATGACAGGGGCGGCGAACGCTTTGCCCCGTCGGACTTGATTTTGATTTAATCATGAGAATACTTTAGCAATAAATAAAATTAAATTAATTAAGGCTTGGGAATTTTTAGATTTTTTTTCAAAGTTTTGACTAAAGTTTTAATTGGTTTGTAGGCCAACTCTTTTGTTCCCTACTTACGTTAGAAAATTTTACCATATTAATTTTTCTTAAGCAATTTAAAATGAACAGCTTTAGAAATTGGCTTTGATTGTGACAAATGATTCAAAATTCACAGAGAATCCTCCGTTTGCAAGGATTAGACTTTTAGATTTTAAAAAATCTAAATTGAAAAAATAACAACTTTTCAAAAAGTGTAAATTGCAAAAATTGAACGTGTTGAAAAACAAGTAAATTGAAAAAATTAATCTTTTCAAAGAATGATAATTTGAAAAAATACGCGCTTTTCTACAACTGCAAATATGAAAAATTGTCAATGCAATTTTCAAAAACTGTAAATATGAATAATTTTAAATGCAGTTTTCAAAAACTGTAAATATAAAACAGATCTTTCCAAAAAATGCTAATTGGAAAAAAAGGTCACAAAGTAGAAACTTTACCTTCACTCGGCAGTTAAAGTGAAGTGTAGATGAGCCTTAAATATGCATGACTAGATATTTCAGAATTTTAAATTAGTGGGAAGTGCAAGTGGGAATTTCGACGTTTCAGTTTTGCAAATATAATGTAAAACATACTAGAAATACTAACGTATTTTATTTTGAATGAAAAAAAGAATAGGTTTGAGAAAAGCGGATTAAACTTAAGTGGAGCAAGAAGTTTCTACTTCCGCCTCTGTTCGTGCGAGTGAGACACACACACAAACGTGAGCTTTGGTCTGGTCCTGGTCCTGGTCCTGGTGTTGGAGACCGGGATGAAAAAGGGAAATTGGAAGCGGGATTTTTTCTGGGTCCTTTATTCGCTTCTGTCAAGTGCTGGTGTGTCACGGTCAATGCCAAGCCAATACGAATACGAAAGCCAAAGCCGCAGCCAAAGTAGTCAATCTCTCACACACAACTTGGGAAAAATCTGGATTGTCTGCAAATAATGCCCGTATCTATACGTAATGTGTCTTCCTCTATCTCCCAACCTGTGATTCAGCCATTCCGAATCCTACTCAAGTCGTAATTGTGTCACACAATCTCCCCGTTCTTTTATCCCTGTGCATTTACACATATTTCTCATGTTCCCATGTGTCTACTTACATACCCGCATTTTATTCCAAGTGCATTTAGCGATTTAGCCCCACAAATAATATAATGCATGATACGACGATTCACTCATCGTCATCGTCATCATGTAGCTAAAGTTAAACGAAGCTTTTTCTTTCAAAGAATTTATCACATGCAAAAACTGTTACGTGGTAAGAAAATCTTTAGCGGTGTACCCGCATTTATTCTAGAAATTTTGAAACAGCCAAAGTTTGTCCGGAGACGATGATTTCATGTTTAAAATGAACTGATAAAGAGAAACTCACTGTGAGCCCTAATACCACTTTATATTTTGAAGCACGTTTTATATTTTTTTATACGTCTTAAAGTAACCAGATTTATTCAAGTAGAATTTTAGTTTTGAGCAATGACATGAGTAAAGAAAATTAAAAACTTAATTTCCAGATTTTAATACATTAATATTAATTAAAAAAATTTCAAAATTAAATTTCAAAATTTTTTATTTTAAAAATTTTGAAACAATTTAAAATTTCATTGGCATTTTTGGCAATTTCGACACATTTCAGGATTTCATATTTTAGCAATTTTGACACATTTCAGAATTTCTTATTTTAGTAATTTCGACACATTTCGGAATTTCATATTTTAGCAATTTTGACACATTTCACAATTTTGATTTTAGGAATTATGGAACAGTTCAAAATTTCATATTTCAGCAATTTCGACACATTTCAGGATTTCATATTTTAGCGATTTTGACACATTTAAGAGTTTCTTATTTTAGTAAATTCGACACATTTCAAACATTCATATTTTAGCAATTTTGAAACATTTCCCACCTTTCATTTTAAGAATTATGGAACAGTTCAAAATTTCATATTTTAGCAATTTCGAAACATTTCAGGATTTTTTAATTTAGTAATTTCGACACATTTCAGAATTTCATATTTTAGCAATTTCGAAACATTTCAGGATTTTTTGTTTGAGTAATTTCGACACATTTCAGAATTTCATATTTTAGCAATTTTGACACATTTAAAAATTTCTTATTTTAGTCATTGCGACACATTTCAAAAATTCATATTTTAGCAATTTCGACACATTTCAGAATTTCATATTTTAACAATTTCGGAACGGTTCCTTTATTGTAAAGGATTTAGGGTTGTTTTGCATTGAAAGCGTTTTGGATTTGTTTCATTCAGTTTTTCGAGCAATTTGGATTTAGCTCGTTTTGACTCTTCATGGACAATATCCTCGTTGGAGAATTAAAATATGATATGTGCCGTGCAGTTAGCATTGCCCATAACACATTTTGGTTTAAAATAAAGAAGTAAAATTAAAATCAGGCGTTTTGTAATCTTCAAACATATCCAAAGCTCCAAGCTCCTTGGCTCCGTTCTCTGAAATGTCTGTGATCTGAAATCTGAAATATACACAAAGAGTTGTGGTCTTTTTCGCTGTCCTAAGCCCAAGAATCTACTGACGCTTGCATCTGTCCAAAAGTACAGATGGGGCGTTTTGCACCACACAGAGATTCGCGAGAAAGATGGAAAGACTGCTTTGGTTGTGGTTGCACGTGAACATCTTGGAATCTTGCAGAATAAAAGGCTCAGACAGCGTTAAAACTCTCGTCCATAATCTTTGTTTGTGCATTGTAAGTTGGAGTTGGAAGTGGAGCAGCAGCACTGGAGCTGAGGCTGGAAATGGAAATGGATCTTGAGCTGGAAGTGCCCGTGGAAATGGAAATTGAAGGAGCAAAACCAAAGCCAAAACCAAAGCCAAAGCCAAATCCATTGCAAATGCGAATGCCAAAGCCAATGCGATTTGAAAGCCAAAGCTATTGTAAGGAGGAAGACACACAGTGGATTTCTATTACAGGATATTATGTGAAATCATGGGGAATTATAGAAAATGGCTATGCATGACGTTGAGAAATTTATTGCCAAGCCAATCCATGAAATTTTGCCAATTCCATTTGCCATCTTTCCACATCCGCATCCGCATCTGTAGTGTACCGTAGTATTTTCCTAGTACAACTAGATACGGAATTAAGAGAAGGAAGAAGCGACAAAGCAAGCGAACGATAAGCTAAAATCCATACTCTAACCATCATTCTTATTATTATGGCTTTTCTCAACAACTCGTGCGTGGAGGGGACGAGGCAGTTCTGGTCAGTGCCATTTTAAAAGGGAACACAATAGTAGTTGCTTCCAAGGATGTAATTACATGGGGTGGGTGCTCGCGTGCTCAGATATCCCCGACATTTTGGGAAAATTAGACCTACTTAAAAAAAACTTTTTTTTAACTATTTTCAAAAAAAATGATTGGAAAATTTTTATATTTTCAAAAAGTGTGAATTGAAAAAATTTGACCTCTTCAAAAAGCGATACTTGGAAAAATTTGACCTCCTAAAAACGACAATTGAAAAAATTTGACCTCTTCGAAAAGCGATAATTGGAAAAATTTGACCTCCTCAAGAGAATTGAAAAAAATTTGACCTCTTCAAAAAGCGATACTTGGAAAAATTTGACCTCCTCAAAAAACGACAATTGAAAAAATTTGACCTCTTCAAAAAGCGATAATTGGAAAAATTTGACCTTTTCAAAAAGTGATAATTTGAAAAAATCGACCTCCTCAAAAAACGAGAATTGAAAAAAATTGACCTCTTCAAAAAGCGATAATTGGAAAAATTTGACCTCTTCAAAAAGCGATAATTGGAAAAATTTGACGTTTTCAAAGAGCGATAATTGGAAAAATTTGACCTTTTCAAAAACCGATAATTGTAAAAATTTGACCTCAAAAAACGAAAATTGAAAAAATTTGACCTCTTCAAAAAGCGATAATTGGAAAAATAATTTTTTAATGTTTTTTTAGGAATAAATAGAAACTTTTCAAAATGTGCTTACTAGAAAACTTCGCGTTTTCAAAATGTTTTTTGAAAAAATTACCATTTCAAAACGCGTTTTTCTTAAAACAAGCTTCTTCAAAAAGTAATTATTGAAAAAAGTAATGCTTTCAAAATGCAATTTGGAAAAACTATACCTTTTTAGTGTTTTTTTTTGGAAATTTTTATGTTTTAATGCAAACTGCGTTTTTTAAAATCTCGCCTTAAAATTTTTGAAATCTTAACTCTTCAATTTTTGAAAACTGGGCACTTTTTAAAAATTGCCAAATAACATACATTTCCTTGGGTTTTAGTTCACGTTGAACCATGAAGGACGGCAGTTGCACTTTTCCAGCATGCGTAAATTCTAGTAGTTTCTTTTAAGCGTGTTTCGACTCTACCATTTTCTAGTGTTTAGCAAGTAAATTTTTCCCATGCAAAAATTATCCAAAACCAGTAACCAGTATAATGCCTCCTGTAGAGGACAAAGTGTAATCATAAATAAATTACGCTAGCAGCAGCTGCATCCAATTACACACTTTTATAGGGGGCCTCACACCTGACATTTTTCCCGCTTTCGCAGCTTCTTCCAGTAGCGCGGTTTTTATGTACATTGCAAATAGAACTGTCATCTGGGCAGGATTTCTCAATTATATTTGCCTACATGGGACAAAGAAAATGACAATATCCTTCGATCCAAGAAAGAAACGTTGATATAAATGGAGCAAATGCTATCGACTTGATTTATGATGTGTATCCCATTACTCTGTCATGTCACTACAATTATATTGATTTTCCAGCTGTGTAGCTAAATGCATTTTTGTTGTACAAAAAGATTTTGTTCGCTGCGCATGTTATTCTTCCATTTAGACTACAAATATTTATGTCCTTTGCATTCTTAGTTAAAATCAGAGGCGTACCTGGAGTTTGGGAGCTGAAACATTTCTCCAAATTTTGCAAAAAGTAAACTTTGTCAAAAGTAAAGATTTAAAAAATTGCACCATTTCAAAAAGCGTAAATTGGAAAAATTATGCCTTTTCTAAAAGCGTAAATTGGAATAATTACGCCTTTTCAAAAATTGTAAATTGGAAAAATAGCGCCTTTTTAAAAATTGTAAATTGGAAAAATTACGCCTTTTCAAAAATTGTAAATTGGGAAAATAGCGCCTTTTTAAAAATTGTAAATTGGAAAAATAGCGCCTTTTTAAAAATTGTAAATTGGAAAAATAGCGCCGTTTTAAAAATTGTAAATTGGAAAAATAGCGCCTTTTTAAAAATTGTAAATTGGAAAAATAGCGCCTTTTCAAAAATCGTAAATTGGTAAAATTATGCCGTTAAAAAACTGTAAATTGGAACAATTACGCTTTTCAAAAACTGTAAAATAAAAAAATTACGCCTTTTCAAAAATTGTAAATTAGATAATCTACGCCTTTCAAAAACTTTAAATCGAAAAAATTACGCCTTTTCAAAAACTTTAAATTGGAAAAATTACGCCTTTTTAAAAACTGTAAATTAGAAAAATTCTGCCTTTTTAAAAACTGTAAATTGGAAAAATAGCGCCTTTTTAAAAATTGTAAATTAAAGTTTGGCTTTTTCAAAAATTAAATTGGATAAATTGCTCAAAAAATCCCTTTGCAAAAAAAGTAAAAACATTGCGCTTATCAAAAAATGTTAAATAAAAAATTATACTTTTTCAAAATGCTACTTTGGATTTAATTTAAATTGAAAATACAAGACTTTTAAAAAATTTGTTTATTAGAAAATAAAAATGTTTAAACCATTTAAAAAAGTGTCCAAAAGTCAAAAATGTTCCTTGAAAAAATGGACTTATAAAAGTAACAAAAGCGAAAAAAATCCGATGTTAAATTACACAGCATCCCCTAATCCAGATCCCGAAGCCCCAGGTACGCCCCTGATTAATACTGTAGCCTCTAACGATAAGTGACATTAACAACTCATATCTATCATTTAGTGGGAAATTTTGTATTTACTTCCAAGGTTTATGTTAATACAAACCTATTAATAATATTTTGTCATGCAACAGAATTATTCATTTTCTATGCTTTGCGCTTTCGTTGAAGGCTTCCAACCAAACAAGCCTTTGAAGTTTCGCTTTAAAAGCTCTGACTACAAAAGCAAAATATGTAAAATATTTGGAATTAGGATAATAGGAATAATTGCTGTATACATATGCACATTTTTGACCCATGGTATGGCATGGCATGGGATTCTGGTGGTAGGGTTGGATGCACGCCAGAAAGAGGAAGCCATTTATTCCACGAGTACAAAGTACAACGTGTAAGAATTACCTTGCGATGCGTAGGCAAATGTGTTTTTAATTCCCTTATTTACTATCACTTAGCAGAGCACTGACGGAAATATTAATGGGCTGACGCAATAAATTATAATATTACATAATTTGCTGGAGGAACGTAGCAGTGGTACACATGCTGGAGCTGGAGCTGGAAAAACGACTCTCTGGTCCCGTGTTTGCTTGAAATGTATCTGGGTTGCTCCGGCTCCGACTCCAACCAAATATTGTAATTACATAAGCACCTACCATACCAACATGCTCTTGGCTTGGCGCGTGCTGAATTATCGACTGAATGTGGATGTGGAAACGGAAAATGGTGCTTTCTACTTGTAAATCCCACAACAAGCACATGCAAATAAATAAATAAATGCAATACACGATTTCATTTTGCAACAATCTCAAGTCCCGGGAGAAAAACATGGTAATAAATGACACGAGGAAATCATATAAACATTTCGGGGGAGAGTTACACAAGTATTTATAATTATATCTACATGGTCAAAACGGATGCACTGCAAACGCTAAAATAATATAAAATGTTTTGTAAATATTCCTTTACTGATATTTGTACGACCTTGGTGTTCTTCCTGAAAGTGCAAAACAAGATATTTCAAATTTCAACCAGGGACGTACGTGTAACTTACTAGTTAGTTTCGTTGAGTGATGTGCAATTTTAATACCAAATTTTTCAAATTAGCATATTTTGAACTATTAATTTATTATTAATTTAACGGTAATTTTTTGAATAATTCATTTTTCATTTCAAAGTACCTTTTTTTAAAAAAAAGAAGCTCGGTTTTTCAACAAACTTTCTTAAAGGGCATAGTTTTTCTTATTTAGACTGTCTGAAAAGGTCCAATTTTTCCAATTAGCACTTTTTAAAAAGGTTCAATTTTCTCAGCTAGGACCTTTTGAAAAGATCCGATTTTGCTAACTAGCACTTTTTGATAGGGCGGAATGCTTCCATTCAACATTTTCTGACTTTTTAGTTCAATGTTTTCAGTTAACACTTTTTGAAAAAGTCCAATTTATTCAACTAACTTTTTTCAATTATCGCGTTTTGAAACAGACAAATTGTTTTAATCATCACTTTTTGAAAAGATCAAATTGTTCCAATCATTTCTTTTTGAAAAGGTTAATTTTTTTCAATCATCACTTTTTGAAAAGGTCAAATTTTTCCAATTATCACATTTTGAAAAGATCAAATTGTTCCAATTATCACATTTTCAAAAGGTCAAATTGTTCCAATTATCACATTTTCAAAAGGTCAAATTGTTCCAATTATCACATTTTCAAAAGGTCAAATTGTTCCAATCATTTCTTTTTGAAAAGGTCAAATTGTTCCAATTATCACATTTTCAAAAGGTCAAATTGTTCCAATCATTTCTTTTTGAAAAGGTCAAATTGTTCCAACTATCACATTTTCAAAAGGTCAAATTGTCCCAATCATTTCTTTTTGAAAAGGTCAAATTTTTGCTTATCAACAGTTTTTGAAAAAGTCACATTTTCCCAAAATTTTACGAGGGTAGGGGGGGGGGGGTTCAGCATCTCAGCACCCGTTTCATCGCTCTCTCCTGATTTCACCTTCAGCGTTTTCAGAGTACAAAAACAGCAATCGAAGACTTTTCAAAATACCTGAAAATGCAACAATGAATATCCACAATAAAACTGTAAATTGATTTGAAAGCAAGCTGTGCCTTTAAAAGCGATGTCACTTCACGATTACCGGGGAAAAGTGCATTTTGAATTTTTGATAAAAAGATTGGTTTGCATTCACTGTATGTTTTAAGTAATTTTGAAAGGTACATACAAGCCAACAATAAAGCATAAGGCCACGATTCGTTACTACCTCAGGCACTCAAATTACAGAACTTACTTCACATAAACACAGAAAAGTTACCTGTTCTATTGGAAAACGCTGTAGAAATTACCACTGCCAAGGTCGCGCTTTATGGTCTAAAGTTGGAGATGAAAGCAATAAAGGGAATTACTCGTTCCAATGAGTCCATAGGTGATATTAATGATGATTATGCTTGCAAAAAAATTAATGTTTCCGAAAACTCCTTTTAATAGGAATTCGATAAAGTCGTTTTCGTTGGAATTGGAAGGTGTGCTAAAATAATCTATGGTAGAAATATTGCAAGTAGTGCATGCTTAGAACTTGGGAAAGATTTTTTCAAGAACTCAACGAGGCCGGATTTCATTCCGAAATCAAAATTTATTTACGTCCCGAACTTAGAACCCAAGCGAAGGGAACAAAGTAATTTATGTCCCAAATGAAGCACAAACTTAAGCTCATGCGTTCGCTGTTTGAGGGCTCTGGATTATGTTGATCGACTCAGGATCATTATCTGTAATTATTTCATGTGGATATTATGTTCTCAGAGTGTAAGCTGATATACATATGAAAGTGCAGAACCTCACTCTGTAATTACAAATAAGCTTTACCCGATTTCGGTGTTTAGTTTCAGGATTGATGGCAACGAAACTAGAAGATTTAACGATTTTATTAGAGAAAACTTTTATTAAGTCACTGTTGCAAAATAATAGACATAACTAAAGCCGGTGACCACAAAAATGCTTTATTGCCATTGAAAAATACCGTTTTGCATTTTTTAGTCCGAAATCCGGAACTATTTATGTTTGAGAAGGCCTCATTTTTCTTTTCCAATTATGTAACTTTTTGCTAAAAATGCAGATTATTTCAATCAACATTTTCCCAAGGGGCTAAATTTTTCTGATCAACACTTTTTTAAAATTCCTAATTTTTCCCATTAACACTTTTTGAAAAGATTCAATTTTGATAATTAATTTTTTTTTGAAACGATTTAATTTTTCCAATTAAGACTTTTTGAAAAGATTCAATTTTTTTAATTAATTTTTTTTGAAACGATTTAATTTTTCCAATTAGTTTTTTTTTGAAACGATTCAATTTTTCAAATTTACACTTTTGAAAAGGTTTAAACTTTACGTAACATTTCAAAAGTCTCATGCATGTTTTCCAGTTTTTAGCATTTTTGAAAAAGGTCCAATTTTTTGAATTAACTGTCTTTGAAAGGGTGCAATTTTTCCAATTCTCAACTTTTAAAAAGGCCCAACTTTTCCAATTAGCATTTTTGAAAGGGTGTAATTTGGTAATTTTACATTTTTTGAAAAGTTCAATTTTCCGATTTTTTTGAATTTACAGTTTTTGAAAAGGGAGTAATTTTGAATTAACACTTTTTGAAAAGGTCCAGTTTTTGAACCAGTTTTTAACCTTTTTTGATAAGGTCCAAATTTTCCAGTTTACGCTTTTTGAAAACGTTATATTTTATCAATTAACCATTTTGTTGAAAAGTTCTAAATTTTTGCAATTTGTATTTTTTGAAAACGTCCAATGTTTTAAATTAGCACTTTTTAAAAACAACAAACAAATCTTCCCAAAGTTTTGGGGGTGCTTTAGTACCCAAGACCCTAGGCAAGGTACGCCCCTGGGCAATTTTCCAATTGATAACAAAACAACCAAGTTCCAAATTCTAAAGCCTAAGATTATTAAGCTAATTGCTATTCTTTTGGAAATAAGTTGCAGGTGTTTGAGAGTTTGAAAAGTGTGTCAAAACTTTGTGGAGTTTGTGCCCGCGCGTATTATGTTCTTGTATCTTGTTCTTGTAGCTTTACTTCCTAGAACTGAGTCAAGGAAGTGTTGTGTTGTGTTGTGTTGTTGTGTACGACTGCATAGGAATGTTTGAGATTCTCACTCTGAATTGATCGTTCTAATTTCTCATTACTCGGTTAAGGAATTTGTGTATAGAATGTCTGGCAAAGTTTAATTTGATTCTCCTCATTTGTTCCTCCATCCGCCTACTCAATGTTCCACAAAATCGCCAAAGTTGTATTTGTTTGTCGCTTATTGTTGCGGCATCTACTTTGATTGTCTTGTCTGTTTCTGTTCAGCCTTCTAATGAAACCTCAAGACAAAGACAAAGGCGGAAATCAAGACAGACACCAAAGCCAAGTGTTTAATAACGACACTGAAGCCTTTCATTTCCACACTCATCAACCACGAAAACGATCGGCAGGTGAGAAGGAAGCGATGGATTTCATTCCACGTAGTTACTGGAGAAATGTGGCAGATATTTCTAATTAAAGGGTAAATGACACGTGCAACCACCATCACTCCACTCTTGACTGTTGCGATTCTTTCTTTAATTAGAAGCAGAGGCGTACACTGGGTGGGTACTTACTCTCCGAAGTTTTAAAAAAATAGACTTTATCAATGCGTTACTTGGAAAAATTGGACCTTTTCAAAAAGTACTAAAAATTGCAAAAATTGAACCTCTCCAAAAAGTTTTAATTCGAAAAATCGGACATTTTCAAAAAGTGTTAATATGAAAAATTGGACATTTTCAAAAATTGTTAATTGGAAAAATTACACCTTTTCAAAAAGTGTTCATTAAAAAATGTAGCTTTTTTAAAAGCTGCTAATTGGAAAAATTGGACCTTTTTACAGAAAAATGTTAATTCAAAAAAATTACACGCTTTCAAAAGGTTATGCCATGATTCGTCCCCGACCAATTCGTTCCCTCACCATTCGTCCCCGACCAACTCGTCCCCGACATCAATCGTCCCCGGCTTTATTCGTCCCCGACATCAATCGTCCCCGACTTTATTCGTCCCCGACATCAATCGTCCCCAACTTTATTCGTCCCTGACATCAGTCGTCCCCAACTTCATTCGTCCCCGATTTTGTTAGTCCCCGACTTCATTCGTCCCCGAACTAATTTGTGTGTGGG
>JAAXYX010002842.1:0-16114 GCA_036851915.1 Ptenothrix huangshanensis | reverse complement strand
AATACAAACTGATTCGACTAGAAAGCACAATAATATTATGTAGGTATATTATTACATGAATGAATGAATGACGATGACGTAACGATTACAACCAAGAAATCAAACAGTAGGTGGGTGAGCTCTGTGCGTAAGAGATTTATCAAGAGATACGAGATTCGTAGATTAGCTATCTCCAGTCAAGTCAAGTCAATTTGATTTTTTCTCTCTCTCTCTCTCTCTTGCTGTTCCATATATAGTTTACGTTTACCTTTAATTCGAATAAATTGGGAAGTGAAAATATGTTCTGGAAACATTAGCTCAACACTTAAAGTTTGGAGGTAGAAGGAAGTGGATTTTTTGCACTTGGATATTTCGTGATAATAAAATTCTATAATTTGAACGACACAAGACACAAAATTATAGCCAAAGTAAGTAACTAGTTCACCTTGAAGAAAAGGACCTATGGACACGATGGCGGTTCATGTCTTACGTGTGTTATTACCCTGGCTATCCGACTCTAGACTCTGACTGTGACTAACGAATGACACTGACGATTGACGTCGAGCAGGTATGTGTGTGTGTGTCATGTTCAGTATGATAATTGATGCAGGTTCCTAGGACGTGCACCAATATGCTCAGAAAAGTACAGAAAAATTAGACTGGCGTGCATTAAATAGTCTGCAGAGTGTACCTATATAATTATACCTACCTGTGATTGCCCACTACAGGCAGAGGCAAGGGGCAACGCTGTCTCAATACTGGAAAGTGGGTATAGTATCATATCTCACATGCATGAAGGTACCGTGCTGCAGTATGTAATTACCTACGTATGTACATACATATGTGCCTACCTACTCCAGAGTCAAAACTTTCTCTGAATGGTTCTAATGATTTTACGATGTGTCTACAATGCTATTTACCATCTACATGCCAAATGAATAATACCAAAGTAGTGCTAGTCAATGAAATAGCAAACAACAAATAAACATTTTATTATACCATGTCAAAAACATGCATTTATTGAGCTATGTGTTTTCGCTGCCACTAAAAATAGTATTTTATATCTGTCTTCGTTGCTAGACTCTCGCTTCCCTGATTTTCCGCTTACGTGCCTGTAGAAAATCCAATGCACCTGTATTGTTTTGAAATGTTACGACATTTGATTTTATTTTCGTATGATTGAGTTTTAAGAACAAGCAAGTTGACAAATAGAAATGACTTAGAGCTAAAACTGAAAAAAAGAACAGCGAAAGGTACACAGGTAAATGTGTATGTACATACCGTCCGTGAATGCATTTGACGATGAAAGTGAATTTCCTTTTCCCTCTTCTTTCTTCGTTGTTTTCATACCGAGAAATGAGAATGAAACTTGTTCTAACGAAATTATTGTCTTGAATGAATACTACGATGAGCTGATGTCCCTTTACCTTCTTTTTGGCCTTCTACATTCTACTCTCCGCCCACCAACCTACCATTTCTTATTAAATCCTGGTGCCATACGTACTCCTTGTCAAATAAAAAATCATTGATGCGTGCGTGTCGAACGTCGAACGTCGAACGTCGAACGTCGGAGCACGATGACGATGAGTTCATACGCAAACCTAGAACCAACGTACTATCAGTAAAGTCCAAGTCGTGTCAGGCTAAAGTCTATAATGTATACCACATACTAGGTATGACATAGGTAAGTACATAAACGATTTGTGAATTAATTATTTGCACGTTTTTTCCACAGGTAAGGAAACGCATTTGTGTGTGCATACATAAATGTAAAGATTTTTTATGAGCTACTACATAATAAAACTACAATTCTACCCTCCCCTATTCCTCTCATGGGCTAATCGCTAATCCAATCGTACACAAACTTTTGCCATGATTGAATTTTTTGCACTATCAAGCATACCTTCATCTTATTTAATTGCAAATTTCCAAAATGATAAAATTTGTGAAGTATTTATTGCCAGTTACTCACTCACAGGCAGACTTGGAAAGTTTAGTGCTTGCTCATTTACAAAATCCATATGGAGGTATCTGTGAATCTGACAACGTCTATGTCAATATTAACTGTGATACTTTTCAATTAGTTCTTCCCATCTATTTATCGTTGGAAAATCAGTAGTTTTTATCTTGTACAATGCATATAATAATCTCTCATCTGACAGGATGGCAAAGAGAGCTGACACTTCTGACAGAGGTACACATCTCCATTTTCACGAAACATGTGGAAAGTTAAAAGTTTATTTTTATCTCTGAGGCAATTATAATTTCAAGCGTACGAGTAGAGATTCCGAACATTCATACCCGAATCACACAGAAATAATGATTGTTATTTTCATTAGAATGCTTTAAAACTCAATTTCTAATACTAGCGTTGGCGTTTGTTGGATAGCTTTGATTTGAATTTGCTTTAGAATTGATAAAAATTTCACCGTTTCCTGGAAGATGTTTGACGAGATTCCTGCGTTACATAGAATACCAGGAGCTTTACCAAGGCCAGGGAAAGAAAGGAGCGAGCGGAGAGATTGATATGGAGGTAGAGTCATGTATAATTATACGTAAAGTTTGATGTTACCATTACCGCTACCTTATGTCATAGCTTAAGCAAGTACAAAGAGAGGGAAAGGGAGGTTGGAACTTAAAAAATGAGTATACTATCATATGTAACTCCTACGAGCAAGGATTTTTGTGTATTAGCTGGAGTCGGTATTCTTTCGGTGATCGCACTGTCGTGTCGTTTTTCTCTTGCCTCTGGTTTTTACTTTTCCTCTACCTCCAATCTCTGTAAGTTTCAACTCGAGCCTACCTTGGTTTGGCTGTGCTCGAGCTTATGTAAACAGCATGCTCAACTCGTCCTACACCTACACGACGGATTTAAATTTGAGTAACGGCAAATATCATCTCCACATATGCAGTAGGTACAACTTGATGGTAAGACCATGAAAATTTGCAAATATAAAATCGGATTTCATCTTTCAATCCCGTCGTCGTCCTACTAATATATTAGTTATGTAGGTATGTGAACGCCCTCATGGAGATGTAAGGACTTGCCCAGCACAAAAGACTCAGACTAACTGAATGCAACGCAGTGTGGACTAGACAAACGTTGATCCGAAGACTACTGAGGGATACTGACTACATTTCTCTTCTCCATCTAATATTGATATTGAAATGATCTTTCTCTTTTTCTTCCTTTTTTAATTCACTCAACATGAACTGTCACGAAATGCAGGGACAGGAGCGACGACTGGAGTAGAGTAAATTGCAAACAAATGTCTATAATATTTACTTAGGACATGGGATTTTACTATGGGTACACATGCATATCAGTATTACCTTACATAGGTACCTTAAATATTCACACATTCGCTATCACTATCATCGCCCTGTTTTCACTAATATGAGCATTTTTCAACACATGACCTTTGATATTTATTTCTTCCATAAACTTGAGCATATAACTGCTATATAGTGGTGTCAATATCACAATCCCTATCACTAGTGCATGACTATACACAGGATATATAATCATAGATACACGCTATACGGGCAAATCATATACAGTTATGTGTTGAATGAATCCCTTGTGCACACCTCAACTCAGTATGTACCTAATATCAACATCAATATTTTAAGTTGAGCAAGGAATTTATAATATCATCATGTCTTTATGACACAGGAAAAAAACATTTTTTCGCTTCAAATCAAATTGTACATGAAAGACCAAAGTGCAAAAAGGGTTTAACCGGAAATGTCATGCATCTCCCTGAAGGTAAAATGAGAAATTGACGATTAAAATGAATGAAATATCTTGCAATGCACAGATAAATGTGCTAAAAGATGAAGGTATCATGACATGAACAACTATTTTAAGTGTATGATGATGCGGTCTACTCTATCGCAGATGTACCTCAGAGTCTTAGCGTGCGACGGTTCGAAGAAGGGACATTTGTTGAAACTTTGTCCTTTCCTTGAATCTGGAAATATTTTGCACGTACACCGCTCATTTCACTCTTGTAGCTATTGCAATGCCATGCAATGATAGAAATATAAATAATTCCTCTTGTACTTTCCTGTATTTCGCCTTCGTAGCTTCCACGGTTGTTGCCGACACCGAACAGACGAGGAGGAACACATGTGGAAGTAAGACTAGACGATGAAACCTTTATGGTAAACAATACGCTAGTCGGAGGCAACCCCCCGTTACATTACACCTACTCACAGGGTTTCACAAGTCTGATTTTACCAGATCAAAACATCATGTTTTATTCTTTAGACGACCTTTAACCTTCCATTGGCAAAGTGAAACTTTAAAAAGTTTCAAGCTTTAATCAAACACACAAACACATTCAGTTTAAATAGCTTTTTTTCACATTCCAGAAACCTACCTACGTATAGTAGGTATGTATGTAGGTACCTGACTGCAAATGCAAATGACATATGCTAGCTTATGGCCATGTTGTGCGTAGGTTGCTTCCTGAATCCGGAGCAAAGGAAGCACACAATTTCCTCAAGTCTCCACTCTTTACACGCTTTAGATTTATTCTTGTCAATTACTACATCAATGCTGGAGTACCTTGCGTGTGTGCATTGAGTACCTTTGTAAGTATGTTCCCTTGTTCCTAATTTTACCATGTCTAGTTCAATTTTAAAATAAAATATGAAATTGCTCATGCTAACGAGAAAAAAGGTACCGGCTACCACATGAGCTCATAAATGTGTTATCAAGACTTAGTCTTTGCAGCCGTGGCCGTAGCAGAAGTTGAGGTACACCTTGAAACTTGTAATTTAATAAGTTGATAATTTTAATAACTTTTAAAGGCATGTACTCCGACTACGTTCCAACTGGGGCCTAGCTACTTCACAGTTCCATCCTGGAGTAGTGAGTATAATATCCAGAATGTTATACTCAAATTCAAGTGCTCTCAACTTATTCTCTTTGGACTTTGAAGGGAACTGGAATTTCTAATTTGATATCTCAACTATAGTAACAATAGGATAATATTTAGTCAACTAATCCTATTTAATGAATTGTTGATTTTATCCATTAAACTGGTAGCCCGAGCTAGAGTCAAAGGGGCAGGATTCCTTTTAAGGTAATTTTTAAGGGAATTACGTGTGTGGCTGTCGTGTGTAATGGGGAAAAGAAAATAGGCAAATATTTGTATTAAAACCTGTGCGTAAATTCGTAATGTTGTCAATTTTTATTATCTCTACATGGGCGATAATAGAGGGACGTTCAATAAATAATGGATTTGACGATCATGAAATTCATTGAGAGGAGAGGAATGGCCAAAAGTTTCTTCTGTGGACCAAAACAAAAGGAAAAGATGTCCCGATAAAAATTTCTATTATATAAACATCCACCCACGGAAAATGTGAGGGCGGTCCTCGTATATGAAAACAATTGAAGTTATCCGCAAGTAATAAATGGCTTGACCAATGTACTGCTCGCCATTTCAACGATGACTCGAGTCCATAAGCTCACCTCTTCCTTGCCAGTGTCTGTCTGGGCTGCCATATAGTCATCGTACTGATAAGTAAGCACTTGGATATTACCGAGTAGTATTTACTATTTACCAGTTGCATGTTCCTACATGTGTACCTCACAGTCTCGAAACTTATCGTTAGGCAAACTCCCATCGTCCCATCTCATCGTCCCATCACACACGAGCTTTATTGCATTATTGCTCATATTCAGCTGATGAGCCTGTTGCAGTTGAGGATTGGAGCATTAAATCATGTGCCTTGAGACTTGAGAAATATGAATCCTCATTGCGGGTCAGACTAAGATTAACTGTTAACTGTATTAAAGTTTAAACGCTATAATGTACGAAAACACCCTATGGAAAAAAATGTAATTTTTGTCATGTAATTTTTTGTCTTCGTCTGATTCCATATTCCATATAGAAACATGATGCTCTTGAATGTGATTTATCACAGTCAGTTTCAAATTAGTTATAGCATATGGGGAAAGGGAATGGAAATGAGGATGAGGATGAGAATCAGACTGATGAGAAAAGGAGAAGAAAAAATTCAATATGAGCATTTTCATCTCTAAACAATCTTGTCTCAAAATGCTCAAAAATGGTTACAGTGACAGCTATATATGCTCAGTACATGCTGAGGTGTCCAAGATTTTTAAGTAGAAATTAAATAATTCTTGACGAGTCTGCCAACAAGATAACGACTCGCTGTCAATTGTCACAAAGTGTACCGGGGCGTCTGAAGAAATTCTAGCTGCGAATGCTTCAAACGGTCTGCTGGGTCTCATACATCCACGTATCCTGTGTATATGTAGGTACTTACATACATAGGTAAACTACATGGTAATGTGCAAACAGTGTAAACGTATCTCCACTCTTTCCAAGTGTGTTTATGTACGTGGAAAATATCTGAAATGACAAAATGGAACAAGCTGATGGTAACGTAAGTACACGAACTATTATGATTATGGCTTGAAATGGCCATTCTTTCTGAGTTTCTCAGGTTATGCAGTTGACTCGTAAATAATTTGATGGTGAATGTGAACACGTTCTCCGAGACCAGCGACATGTTGGCTTTTGCCTTCTCCACTGCGTGTCTCTGAAGAAAAGAGGTGAACCGATATTTTCCATACGATGTGATACGCGACGCTACATATACATACAGATACCATTTTCCGCTGTTGCGTTTCCTTTTACTGCTCCTGCTACCAGACCATACCGTGCCATCACTAAACTAAACTGTGATCTGTGATCCTTCCAACACGGTGACAAAAGCAAAGGCTACTTAGTTGCTCATTTTTCCAACGTGTATTCTTTACACTTTATAATACAGTTGTTTCCTATCCACACCAAACCACTACACACTTACCTTTCTACATCTATACTGCTCCCGAATTTGCAAGGGGTCTTTGTGCGAAGACCAAAGGAACCAAATAATAATAATTATGTCACTTAAATTCTTCATAAATAATTTTTATGCTCAATAATAATTATTATTACCTCCATTTGATGATGTGTTGCTACATATAAGATACGAGAAGAGCATTTAATAATCATTGATGAAGCGTCTCTAACAGATGTTCTGTCTAAATGTGGGACAACGCAAATGCTAACGTTGTAACGTTTCCTCGGTGTCATGCAAACTGTCGTTTCGAGTCACAGGCTGATGGGGATACAAAGTCAGAGATGAGAGAAACGTTCACGTAAGGAAGAAGTTCTCTCGCTCTCTGTAATACGCACGTCATTCTCAGTTGTCGAACGAAGCACTGCAACACGTTGCTTTTGTTTGCTAATTCTCTCAGCGACAAGATCAGTCATCCCACACAACTTGCTGCCTGACTTGAGAAACGTGTTTTATCAACTCTTAAGAATTACATACTTTAACTTAATACTGCGCTGTACAAATACTAAAGCTATAGTAACATCATGTAGGTATAGGTAGGTACATTGTGATCCTTATCCAGTCACAGCCCTTGCATAGCCATTGCCATAGCCACGGCCATGGCCCTATCCTCTATCACACCACATCACCTCTTATCCTGTAGTGCCTACATTACTCAATTTTATATCACTTTTCCTCGCATTGACTTTCCCTTCCACATCCACGCTTATTTTTCCTTCTCCTATCCTCAACGAACTCCGATTTCTTGCACCTTCCACAGCTCTTCATAGGTACTACAAGGTGGAAGATTGAGCGGATACATTCTTGCGATTAACTTCATATAGCTAATTCTACTATGCCATAACTATACTATTACCTACCACTATAGATTTCCCCTCCAGGCAAGATTTGTGTACACTTATATTATTCTTTTGACACCATCGATTTTTTCAATTTCAGTATTGCATTTCCAAACGCAGATTTTGTTTTTCATTGCTATTCTCCCAACGCAATTCTGGCACTCGCTGCTTACCACATACCTATGTATTTCTGGAAAAGGAGCATCAAGTATGAAAAATAATATTGTACAGTACTTTTAACTCCTTATTTTAACCTTTTACGATTCTTACGACATTATTTTTAAATGTACGAGAAAAAGACGTAATTTTTTAAGCTTGCACAAAAATGGCCAATTTTTTAAATTTACACGAAAACGACGCAGCTCTTTTTAATATTAAAAAAGACGCAGTTTTTTTTTAAATTCACACAAAAAGGACGCAATGTTTTTCAAATTTTTTTAAGCTTTTTTTACAAAAAGGGCGCAAGTTTTGTATAAGCCTGTTTATAAAATTTAAAATGGTAAAATTTCCTATAAGCGCTACTGGGAAACCAACACTAACTAACTACTATAATGTATGGTTATGGAAACATTTAATTTTTTGTCAAGTAAGCAACAAAACGAGTCATTGAAAAACGTATTTATCTTGACTCGCTGTAAAGATGTAGCTTCGGAATACAACTTTCAGAAATTTATAGAAGAGTAAGCCAAGTAAGAAGAATGAAAGTCGCAAATTGAGGCGTATGCTTCATAAATTATAGTAACATAAATAATAGTACAAACAATAATATTTAATGCACAATCTCATAGATATGCGTATGCAGATATTTGACCTGACTATGAAATTTTAACGGCACAATAGATAGATAATATAATTGCTAATAATTGCCCATAAATTTTTTCTAAAGAACTCACACTGCCATATTTGAATATTTTGGTGTTGGAGGAAGTGATAGAATTGCATATGTACTTGTCACGGATGGCTTTAATGACATGATAATCTTTTCTAGGCTGACAGAGAGGAGACCAAATGGCCAAATAACTGAAACGAGAGAAAAACATCTTCTTGTCGTTACTTGTCATTGTCATCAGTACTCCCAGTTTTGACTAAAGGAACACGGAATTCCAAATGTCGTGAAAATGTTCCCCGTACCTACCTGGAGTTTCCAAGGCTTCAAACCCAACTTCTATGGGATAGAATTGTAGAATATCCTTCCTCGGCACTATTAGCGCAGTCAAGTGATATTAATTAAAAGGTAATTGCATCTGCATGCACGCTAGAAGAAGCAATACTACATAATATTCCAGCTAACATCACAGTTCGAACTTGAACGTTTGAATGCCTGATTGTACCCCACCGCAGGAACGTAACGTCAATTTAAGCTCATCATTTCTAAATCGGCTCAACCAAACTCCGGATTGACTTCCTGAAGAAACGTAAACCCTATGCTGAGTATGATATTGTACATAATATGAACGTTTTCCTGGAAAGGAAGTAACGATGTAGATACTTACTTGTTTGCTCAACGATCAAAATTAGCGGCTGTGACATAACTACATGATAATAGGATAGAAGACTGATACATGTGATTATAGCTCCCTCACTTTCCGTACTGGTGGAAATGGAGAAAATATTTACGAGAGAAAATTTTGTTTAATAGCAGTCACCCTTCAATCTCCCTCGACTCTCGACATCCTTACCCCTCCCCTCTCTCCTTCCATTCAAGAATCGCAAAGTAACCGCTCAAACGTTTCACGCTAATGAAGCCTAACCTAGAGCCAAATCCATATCTAATGAGATAAATGTAAATTACCGATTGACTGAATTTTATCGGCGCTAACGATGCAAACTAGAACTACTAGATTTTTCCTTTAAAGCGAAAATAATCCAATGCTCAACTCGTTCAAATACAGTTGTCTAATTCTGCTCCCAAGGAAAATAACTTGATGCCAGTTTGCACCTGCAACGGCGATATGCGCACTTTCGTTTTCATTTATCAGTCAATTTTATGTAGTCAATTTGTTTCTTCATCCTCGTGAATTTTCGTTTCGCTGAACGTAAGAGCTACGAGCTTCTTTATATGGTCTCCTCAAAGTGAGTTGTGCATATTTTACTGGTGTCCGCGATGTAACCACCAAAATCTTCGAGATGAGCCAAGCGAGATGAAGGGAGGTAGGTAGGGTAGGGATGTACTATACCGGTGAATGATATGGTCATAGTGCTTCTGTGGCTATCTCTACTCTGTTGTATTTCTGTATGTGGGTAATAATGTTTCACGCCGTGAATAGCGTTTCTCATGGCCACAAGTCTTAAACAACGTTTGACTCTGATATTCATTCAGTATCACTCACTCTGCCTCTGACTATGCATGGGGAACACATGTGTAAGTCCTCAGGTTTGTGAAGTGCCAGAGTAGAGCGTTCAGTCTACAAGAGACTATTAAATCGGGAATATCCATAGCGCTCAGGTATACGTGTAGATTGGTGCAAGTTCGGAGTATATTGCTATACTGCCTTGTCTTGATAGTCTATCTGTGACGCACCATACAAATGTTTACAAACGACGAAATTCTGTGGAAGAAAAGTAATGGACTTGTTATTATATGGAATTCGTACACTGTGTATATGTAATGGTGCCATACTCATCTTGAGGAAAGCTTTATGTGGGAGTCGGAGTGAGGATGGAAGGTCTAAGTGATCTTATCAAATGGAAGAGCAGAGACAACACATGTCCATCTTGAAAAACTTATGTACATGCAGTCACATTGCAACAACAATTCATTTACAGTAACATGCATACATGACAATCAAATTTTCCATTTTACTTATTCATCTGCCAAAAGGGGTTGGCGAAGGCATTTACTTGTTTTCTTTTTATTGTTTTCCTGACCCAATGCAAATATTCTCATTAAATTAAATGATTCTCTCATGTAGCAGATGATCATTTCTACAGTTTTAGTAGCTACACTAATCTTTATGTACACATTTACAGACGTGTACATATCCTATCCATAAAAATTTATCCAATGAGTCCCTCATCTCTTCATTGCATTCGTAATCAGGTTAGCAAAATTTTACACCAACATTCAGTCCGAGCCAAGGGAAGTCAAATTAAATTCCCCACGGTAAATATTAATGAGTCGCTCCTTAAAAGTACAGTGATAGCGGCAGTAGCATAAGCACCTAGTAGCAACAGTAGCAGGAACAGCAGCCGCAGAGATGATAGAAACGACGGAGAGAGGAAGGCCGAGGGAGAAAGATAAGTTCACCCAATTAAGTCTCCGTAATCTTAGAAATGCAATAGTAATTAAATACTGTAGTCTTAACTGGCTTTTATTTCGTGAGAAATACTCTCACTTTAACCGAGTCAGCGGGAAGAAGAAAAATAAGAGAAAGCTTTTCTCTGCACTTCTTTATTTGCCCTTTTTACTACCCAACTTTGTACTAACTGCACTAAAATCCAAGGATAAATAAATATTTCCCGAGTCAGTGCCAGACCAACGGAGTTTACGAGTTTGTCGTTTCTTCCGAGCAGAGCTGAGCGTGCAGGGGACAGTTTGTTGTACGTGGAAAGTAGGACTGTTGTGTTGTGAAAAGGAAACGATATGATTACTGAAAATTGACGGGAATGGGAAACCAATGGGAAAGGAAAAGTGGAACTTGTTATGTGTAATTCTCGATAATTGTTGTGTCGATGATTGTCTGGTGGAAGTGGAAACCTATATATTTGTGTGAAGGTCGTGCGTGACGCACTACTGATCTCCTATCTGCTCTCGTCGTCTGTATCTGTCGTTTATTGTAGCATTCCAATTATTACTCCGGTCAGAAAGGATGGGTCTGATTAAACGGGCTCGGATTACAAAGCTAACGAGCCAACCAATAGAACATATTTACTGAGGTTTTTTCAGCATGTTAGCACATATTCCATGTAAATGCCTAATTGTATTTTACAACCATAACACGACTTGCGGACTAGTAGCATTTCCATTCTCACCATAGCTCCTTATACGTAGGTATATAGGTAGCATGCACAATATTCACAGAAAGGAATTATTAATTATATTGACTCGGAATGATTGTAGTTGCGAATTCATGACTGATCTTGTTACGGCTCCGAAGAACGAAAGAACGCAGTACATATGTAATTGTCTGATCAGACTCCTTGCAGAGTTGACTAAGAACGAAACATATTGTCTTAATTATTTACTTGTAGAAACTACTATGGTGTTCTGGGTCTTCTTCGTAAGCAGAAAACAACACGTACCTACCTACGTATGTATGTACTACTGAGGATTGTTTAAGTAGCTCTACTGTTTAGTTCCTTCCCAGTCGTAGTTTTTTCCGACTTGCTTTCCTTTCCATCCTCATTGAGAAATATCGATCGCCAGCCGAAAACTCTCGACGACTCGGCTCTTCATTCATTCATGCTTTCCAGTTGCTTTTCCAGGATGGGTATGGGTGAAGCGAGTCCGTGTATTTCAATTCCTGTGTTTCCTCAAGAAAAATACTACATCTACTTGACGGGTATACAATGCCCGTGCCCGTGTCCTTGCCAGTGCCAGCGCCAGTGCCAGTGCACACAGTCAGAGTCTGGAGCTTGATACTTGGGCTGATCAGTTTGAAGGCATGTGGTCGTTAGCTCATCAAATGACTATGATCATATAATCATATTGTAATATAATAATACCATGATTAAATAGTCTGGCTGAACAGAAGCTACAGACATATGTAAATGTCTAATATCGTAATCGTTAACAAAAGCCCGTGACTTGACTGTAATAATATGACGAGCATTGACGGAGATTCACGAGTTTAGTTCTCAAGGTTCCCACTCGACCATAATTACACGCATATTCTACAATTCCACGTTATTCCACGTCCTTACGGCACGTCGATACGGTCAATGGTATCTATAATACATGTAGGTACCTTCTTTTCCTTATCGGAACTTTTCATTGTCCACTCCAGACATAGTCGAAAATAGTCTGAGATTTTCAAAATTCCCCTAGACTCCATATTTAAAAATATATTCTTACCTTTACTATTAGTATTATTATTTTTGTACGTACCTAAAGTGTTTAGGTTATACAATAATTAATTATTACTAAATTATTTTTATTTCCCCTATGATTAATGATAATTCTTCACGGGTAGTAGTTGCATGTAAAGAATTACGAAATTAAATACTGCAAAAAAAAACAATAAAATAAGAGAATAACAATATTCGAAGACTTGCAATTTTATACGCAATATAGATTTGTTGTNTAATTAATTATTACTAAATTATTTTTATTTCCCCTATGATTAATGATAATTCTTCACGGGTAGTAGTTGCATGTAAAGAATTACGAAATTAAATACTGCAAAAAAAAACAATAAAATAAGAGAATAACAATATTCGAAGACTTGCAATTTTATACGCAATATAGATTTGTTGTATTACGGCCAGTAACAGTACTAAACTAAATATTATTTTTCTAGCGGTTGTTATTTTCTTCGCGTGTGCCTACAATAGCTGCGCCCTAATGGCAGGTCAGGTTTGTACAATAATAATAAACTGTTGCATTGAAAAACTTAATTTAATTGTATATAAACATGCCGAGATCATTACATGCAATTAATAGGGTGCAGGAAATGTAAAAATGAAGGTTACTAAAATCAGCTTTAATTAATGTCATTGACGTAATAAGGTTTGACAGGGATAATGGAATATTTGTCTCACTTTATTCTAAGGAATAGTTTGTTATGCGAAGCAGGTTCCAGTGATGCAGTATTGATGACAAGAAGTTTGTACAAAACTTTGAAATTGAGCCGCAAGTATGTAAGAAGCCTCAAAAGTCGGTTTGGCATTTTATCGCGCCCTTGCTTTAAGTATGTAGAAGGACACTTGAATGGAAGCAGGAAAAACAAACGGGAGACAGTAATACAGAGAACAGAAGCGACAAGGAAGGTTTAGTTTTCTACAAGTGAAGCAACATGAAACTAACGTGGTTTACACACGTACGAATAGACAGACATTAAAGAGTATGAAAAGGTAAAAAGCAAACAGGAGCCCCATGGAAAATAACATAAAGAGTTTTTGGTGGAAAGGATGGAGAAAAGAGAAATTTGACGTTATGTTGTACTCCAGCCCGTGCTTTCCGCTTTCCCTTCCTTTCCGCTACCAAGTCAAGCTGATCGATCCGATTGCATAAGAAGAAACATGTTAGCCCTCGTTTTCCCCTAAAGTACCAAAGTAGGAGACTGGAAGAGAGACTGGTTAGGGTAGGCTGCCTGGTTGGATGCAGTAGAATCTGCGTGAATCTGAAGCTGGAGCCGCAACACGGAAAGAGAATTCCAAGAAAAACGATGTACATTCATATCATCATCCCGTTAAGCCTATACCGTCTATACTCCCGTCTACGGAGACTGTATAGTCGTAGATCCGTTCCGAGTAAAGATACCGCATCTGTAAATCTGAATGAAATGTTCCAAACCAACAACACGCTTACATTCAATCTCCTGATCAGGAGCAATGGTTACTCAACGCAGACATGTAAACGAATGTAAATCAAACCAATGCATTTCAGATGATATTAAATTTACTTTACGTAATACTAACCTTTTACAGGGTTAGATCTACTCCCTTCAATATTGTCTATCCCTTCTATCCCGTGTATCCTCATCCATTCAGTCCATCCAATACGGAGCACATCTCAAATTTTAATTTAAATTAACAAATGCTTTGAAATGGAAATGATGAAGTGTGGTGATTACTACGTAACCAATTGGGTACTATTTCTATCGTCATCGACTTCATCTTGCCTCAGCAAAGTATCGACTTTACACCATATCGTCCTAATACCTACGCAAATAAATCTACTAACTGCCAATACATAGATAACCAATGACAAATGGGAAATCTGCTCATGAAAAACTACGCGGACGACAGAAGGAGTTCATAGTCATTTCCGTCATTCCTTCTTGACTTGGCTTTTCAGCATGGAGTCATACTCCCTCGTCACCCGATACAGCTATGAGGATCTGCAGGATAATATCCAAGCAAACGCAAAGGAAACCAAGAAGGTGAATAGGGAAAATGTGAATGAATCCTACGATACAACACACACTTCTATTTAACTAGTAAATTTTTTTTGAGGAGAAGACGAGTACAAATCAGCATGACTTGGAATATTTTCCGCTCCGTGGTATTTCGTTCCCATGGAATCTGAAAATGAAATAAATATTATGCAGGGGGTGGAGCACAGGATATCATACATAGGTTGAGATGGGTAACATGGGAATTTTTGACATAGCAATTATTATCATTCTTGGAAAGCACAAGAATATGGAGTGGGTGGATGAATTGTCATCCAACTTGGCGAAAAAGCATACTTACTTGGACAAAATAAACATGTTTCCTGGACAAATGCCAGACTGAGAAAAATAGTATCTAGTGGTCCTATTGTTCTCACGGGTAAGAGAACCCTCAAAAACATGAATAGTAGTTCCAGTGAAAGTATAAACGAACACTGGAGAAAGCATCTTCTTGGGCAAATCTCGTGTAATTATGAGATCAGGACTTGGGTTCGTGGAAATCTGATCACCTCTGTGCCAGATTATACTCTCCCTCTACTCTCTCTTCTCACTTACTTTCTACCGAGATACCATAATGTCGATTTTGGTCTGATTTATGCTGGAACATGAGTCGCGACAATATGTGTTTTCATATCCCCGTTCTAAAGATAGAATTAACTCATGGTGTTCCATTGTCGTCACTTTCCACCTACATTCATTCGCCGTTTCCATCCAAAATCAGATAACGCATCGATTTTTCCCATATCCGTTTAATTTATAGCAATTAAGTTGAATTGAGACCCGTATGCAAGAACAAGACGATGCTTCCAAGACGCGATTTTAATTCAATTTTAGTTCAATAGCCCATGGAATTATTGACTAAGTCTTGGCTTATGTCATGACCGTCTGTTATTGAATCATAACTTTTATTTCAGTGAACATGGAAATCAAAATTATAGGAATAAAAAGTTAAAACTAAAATATTGCCCAATTACTGCGTACTTGGAATTAATTTTCACTAATTAATGCGTTTACAAATACCGGATAGCAGGATACATGATGTAATGGTACATATGCAGACGGTGTGCTCCAGTAAATAGAATTTAATGGAATCCATGGGAGTAGGTGGTTATATACTTATGTACTCGGAAATTGAATTCTTACCAAACAAGGGTTTCTGCCTGCAAGATTATGGTGAAACTCATGCGGCTTTCCTCTACTCTACCACACTGACTCCAGGCATGAAGCTCAACATTTCTCTCTCTGTCTGTCGCCTTTCTCATGTCTATATCTGCAAATTAACTGAGCTTTACTTTATTTTTTGTCTGCTTTCGTACGAAGCAACTAGTGACATCCGACCGAGCCTATCTGTATATC
>JAAXYX010002841.1:0-16117 GCA_036851915.1 Ptenothrix huangshanensis | reverse complement strand
AGCTATTTAGTATAATCTTGAAAGATTTTTGAGTGCATCTTAAAATCATCTTTAAGATGCACTATTTGCATCTTAAAGATGTATTTTGGGGTGAGATGCGCTGAGTGCATCTTTAAGATGCACCAGGTGCATCTACAAGATGCAATTAAATGCATCTAAAAAGCTGAAAACCTACAGCTATTTAGTATAATCTCGAGTACATCTTAATTTTTACAGTGTATACAGTCGGATGTTGAATAAGTTGACTCGACTTGATTTGTATTGGAGGTTCATTGAAAATCTGGAGACACTGAGTCTACAGAGAATGGTTGACTTGACTTTGTGTGTCGGAAAAGTCGAGGTTTGTAGATCCTGTTGGATTTGGGAACTCTATGTGCGGGATTCTGGATCTTCTAGTGTTACTAAGCCATGACAAATACTCATTGACAATGCATGTACTCGGACAATATGTCAGTTTTGTTGATCCCTTTGAGCGGCTTGATTGAACGGCTCTAGTCTAGTTAGCTAAATGACAACCATAAAAGGTAGTAAAATGGCAATTCATTGATTTCTTGGCTTCGAGTGTTTCATAGGCGCTCCAGGTGAGGTGTCAAAGGCTCATTCAGTCATTCAGTTCACTCATTCATTCATCCACCTAGCCAGTCATAGACATGCAGTCTACTAACTTTTGACTTACTAATTCACTAATAACGTAGTTCATTCATTCTACAAGTATGCACGTCAGTGTGTACTTCATATGTGCATATGTACGTATATCCCAACACAACCTGGAAAAGATTGTATGGACTTCTACTAGCAACCCAGAATCGTTTGTCAAGCATGTCATGTCAGACCAACTATACAATACTATACCTTTAATTTACGTGCATAACTATGCATTTTTGGTCAATGGATGACTTGACTTGACTTGGCTTGACTTTGTCGAAAAATTTGACTAACTCCAGAAACGTTTTAGTCACCGAGTATTTCCTGCTCTGGGTAAATGTAATTGTGCAATTATACCTGGTCGTAAGTTAACTACACTGTAAAAATTAACAATCTTAAAAATCCATCTAAAAATTAAAAACCTATGCATATTTATTATTATTACGAGATGCATTAAATATGCATTGGGACTGTGAGCTGTATATTAAATGCCCTTCCATTCCGGTTTAGATGTATTTTGGATTTTTAGATTCATTTTTTTGATGCATCTAAACAGCAATCCTAATTATACTAAATAAGCGTAGGTAGAAGCATCAGTTTTTACAGTGTACTAGTAGAACGACTACGACAACTAAAGCGAAGTAAAAGTAAACGATCAAGTGACTTTGTACTTTGTAATATACATCTACATATGTACTGACACAATACTGCACATAGTGCATTTTCATACTACGGCACTTAATGTTTATGTATTTAAGTTGACTCCTCGTATTGGACAGAGCAGAGTGTCAAAGACACCAAGACCGGATATCGCCTCTCTGTGCTCATAAACTCGCTGGACAATGCACAGGAAGTCTGTTCATTGCAACACGCTAATGCATCCCAACCTACTTGTAGTCATGAACTATCCCTCCAGTTAGACATCCATTAAAAATCCAACATAAACTTGTCAATACAATTTTACACAACAACTACCGTAAATTCTTGTTTTTCTCCACACCTCTGTACGTTTCTTACAAACTCTCATTCTGCATACCTACCTGCCTTCCTAGGAAGAAACTAGGATTCGATGGGTTACCCTTTGTTCATCGTAGCCCGAGTAATTTTTCATAATTATTGTTTTTCTTCGTGGAAAAAGTAAATACATTTGACTACCAAAGTAAAGTTACAGGCCTACTGGTGACTTCCAATCATTTATTATTACCTTATTATTACTATTGCTGTTCATTCATACACATTCTGTGTATTTATTTTTATAAGCCAGGCCAGACTCACATGAAGCGTTTGAGTATATTGACCAAGTAGGTAATAAACATCTTTTTTCCATTACGGGTAATTCAAACTGACAATGTAGTGCAGAGCACATGAGCCATTCTTCCCACATTTTTCTACAATTTCTCATAAATCTTTGAATACATTAGAATGTTTTTAAGGGTATGGTGACATTCCAGCTTACAACCTTACAATAATTTAATAACCCTGTAGTTACTGCTAACCAGGTGAAATTGGGAAGGTCAGGCTTTGAGGGAGATAATGATACGCCCATTTTGAATGATCTGTTTTGAATGACCTTTCCTTGAAATTATATTTATGAAGTTTACTTTATACTTGTTCTTTTATTTTCTGCACCATCTATACCGGAATTACTTGACGTAATTTTAAACACACTTGACTCACATGAAAATAGTTTTTTAAGGAGTTGAAGTCTGTTTTAATATAATTGACATGATGTAAAGTAGAATGTAGATACTGATATGTTTTTAATACTGAAAATCATGATGTTGTTGGTTTTAGTGGTGACGCTGCAAATGTCGGACGATTTTATTTGACATTGCATATGTAAGTTTTACATATTTTGGAGATAGTTTCAAACAATATAATTTAAGAGGTATTAGGTGACATCATATGCGTAGTTCCAATTTTCTTGTAAATTTTACCACAGAGGAAGAGAGGACGAAGGCAATCATTTACAGCCGCACTACAAAAGGGAATACTTGTCCAATGGAATATTACCTTGAAATCATTTCTAAGTGGTGCTTTATCCTGAAAAACCTCTTGAATGTATTTTATGAATGGCGGATTCCATTTTTTTTTCAGCTTTGCCTGCTATTCCTTAACAAAGTGGATTTTTCAAAAATTTCTTAAGAGGTTCATAAACTTCTGTAGTAAGGTTTATAAGATATCGGTTTCAGGATATTTTTACTTCCAACGATGATCGATGAGGGTGCCGATTTCAAGAATTTTAAAAGATAAACCTGGGCTATGGATAAACTTGCAGATATGTATACCAAAACTTACAATTGATAGGAGTTATGCTTAATAAACAGAATAGAGTTAAATATATATAAATAGAATAAATATTCCAACTCGCTATCGCTTGATTGCTTTTTAATGTGGAGCAAGTTTTCATTGAATGATTCATATGGATTCGTAATATCCGATTCTACCACATTTATTAGAATGAACGTGAAAAGTACATACTAAAATACATACAATAATTAGACTTGACCCAATTTGTCTCTTAAACTACGATTTAAAGGAACCCCTTTGGTTGCCTTAATTATTTATGCAGATTTTTGTATTCGTTTAGTGTTATAAAATGCTTCACTTCAAATAATATGCCACGATTTGTAAACAGATGTGTTATTACTGAGGAACTATCGGGTGCCTCCCGGCGATCCATTGGCGATTTATAAACTTTAAAAAAGGAGAAAATTGTCATTGCATTTCTTTCTGCAGTGGAATTTTAAAAAACGTATGCATCGATTTTTCCAAAAACACTAAACATTTACTGGTAAACGGTTGGCATAAAATTATTAATGCAATCGTCCGTAAAAACCTAATATAGGTAACGATAATTACAATTAGTTATTTCTAATGGATAGGTAATACAATACTTAAGTAAAGGTGCATACGTGCCTGTTACAAGATACGGTCAGGTAACTCCGTTTTCATAAATTAGAAAAAATTGCTTAAGATTAGTCTAACGTAGGACCTAATATTATAAATCTCGCACATTTTTTTACCTACCTACCTATATAACTAACGCGGCCTAAAACATGAGAAGCATAATGACACGACCCACAGTCGCGACCTTTTGTCTTGACCAGTAACCTAACAGAAACGAAAACATAAAAAAAATGAAAAGCTACAAAACCCTTAATGGTCTCGTAAATACGCATAAAAGGTTTAATTTATGCTCAAAGAGCATAATTAAGTCTATAAAGAGCAGAAATAGTATGTAGGCTGTTTTTTAAAAAGAAAAAAAAGTAAATTATAATGAAGAATAATATGCAGCAAGAAAACGATTTTTATTAAAAAACGAATTGCAGCTCTTTCCTGCAAATGTTTTATAAGCTGCATAGAAAGCAAAATAAAGTTTCAAAAAAGCATAATGGCAAGGCATAAGAAGAATAATTTTCATCGTCTTAATAATAACATAGTTTATCGAACAATTGCCAGGATATTCAGGGCTTGATTATTTACTTAGTTCAGATTTCAAATCATGGAATACATAATACCCAGGTTAAAATAATTGCCGGTTCTCGAAAATTTCATATTACGACTTAATGGAGCCACTTACTTGGCCATAATCCTCGAAATATTGTACTGATGTTGTTGAAGAAAAAAGTTGTAAAGGTCAGGTTTGAATAATCGCCGTAAACTTTAATAATCACATGGATGATGAAAGGGAAAATTGCATAATACGAAGCAAATTATTGGTTGCATATGAATGATAAATCAATTCAGTAATTTCAGCTCAACCTCAAAGGTAACTAACAAATGTCAGTGGCCAAAAATCAAAAGCTCATTGTAGCATGTAGATTTTAAAGTATGCATAAAACACACGTTACTTTAATGTATTGTGCTCAGAACGACCCATAACGACGTAGTGACACTTTGAACTATAGGACAAATATCAAGTTTTCGAATATCCCTAACTTTTATGTAAATTATGGGATTTAGAATTTTTTTGCAGATAGTGATTTAAGTACCATATAAATAATTTGAAAACACCGAGCCGATATAAAATATGGAGACCAAAACAATTTTTTATGCATTTTTAAAACTACCGAACAAGTAATTAATGCTTAGGAACGACTTGATGGTGGTAAGAAACACATTCAATCATTTCTCAAACAACCTTTTACTAGGTATTGAAATGCTACACTTTAAATCTTTATGGATGCTTTTTTACCAAAACTTAAAAAACAAAAATCAAGTATACCCATATAATTAAAAGCAAGCAAAACCACTTCCATTTTGGCGTCTGCTCTCCGTACAAAAAATTCAAGATTTACTTCACATCTCAGTCCTTGTTTCATCACATTTTTTTAAAGATTTAAATTAAAACTAGTAATTTGATGCTTAACAAATTTAGTAGATAACGGCCCATAATTGTAATCTTAAGCCTAAAATCCCATAATAACTATTTGAATATTGACCATTATTCTAAATAAGAGTTATTTGGAAGTACCTACCTAAGTGTTGACCTGGATGACTGAAAGCTAATAAAATAAGTAACACCTGTAAAGACAAAGTACCTAGGTACGTAAATGTCATCATAATAACACTACTTGTTTAGGATTATGGTCAAGATAGTATTCAAATCAAATAAATCAATACATTGTTCCCTCGATCAGATTAAGAAAACTATTAAGCTATAATTCTACAGATTCCTGGAGGACTGGTAGACATGCAGACGCCAGTAGTTTACCAATTCAATTTGATCTGGGAAGGTAGTTAGGTACCATGAGTATGTATGAGTGTACTTCCTCCAACAGCGCTCGTATCCTGCTTTGGATTACATTGGTAGAGTTCAATATAAAATAGCTGGACGTACAGAGACAGCGAAAGAATAGCTGGGTGTTTTCTTGGTTGAAGGTGATGAATTGTTGTTAAGCTGGTGCCAAGCTGTCTGGAAGGAGAGCTTTATAAGAGAGAGAGAGAGAGAGAGAGAGAGAGAGAGGAAAATAGAAAAAGGACCAAGTGAGTAGAAATTGTACACAGGGAGAGCAACTGAACTCAATGGACAAACCATCGCCTCACCAAACCGATCAACTGGGAAAATAGACAAGGAAAACTATGAAGCCCCACGACTTAAACGTGGGCAGGTATGTATGTACGAGTAAGGATTTCGGATCGTAGTAAAGTCGCATACATGAGCATTTAGGCAAGGAAAAGGCCATTTAGCCCACTTCAATTGCCTTGCTTGTCTCAAATATCCCTTCACACCTTTAACAATGACACATAATACCTTCGGAATGGTTTATGAAAACCCTCTTCATTCACCAGTAATTCCTACATTTTGTACTAGTTCCTATTCCTCTACACTAGGGTCTATAGATATATCATTGACATCATTTAGAATAGTACCCGGACAAACACCGTGTTCGACGTTCTACACACAATTGAAGTCAATCGGCAGATAGCCAGAAGTCATAGAAAATCATGCAGTGATACGGGTATCCTATAACAGTCTCCCGATGTAGGTAGGTAAATATTATGTATAACCTAATAATAAACTGGCTTTCCCATATGCTCTCAACGTATCTCTGAAATCTGAATCGCATGTCGCATTGTGAGCATAGCCCATATTATTCCCTTATATGTATAAGGACAAGGACAAGAACCGCATGTCTACCTTCCTATACGTACATACACTAGCATGTTAACAATATTATGGTAATACAAACGAAATTAAAGCATTTTATTGAAAGATTTTAGAGTTTCACCAACAAAAACATCACGTTCGAAAGAATAGAAAACGGTTAATCGCATATATCGTTGAACAGTTGACTGAAACCAAGCGTCATGCACCCAATACACCTATGATCGAGTCAACTCAACTCAAGCCAAGTCAAGTCAAGTCAAGTCAAGTTCAGTACAGTCAAAGAACGTAGAAAAGGTAATCTGTCTCCTCCTCCTACTTCAGTCTCTCTCTCTTTATCTCATCCTCTCACTTATTTTCAGTTTCTTACAATTATTGACTTAAGCAGAGTACGATGCGAATGACTTTGATCCTAATCCTAAGCTGCACTATGTATATCATGCACACGATCACACCACCCATTATGAACATTTGCCCACCGCTTCCACTCATTTATTTGTACACATTTCAAAACCTAACTTTTAAACTGGTGGTACAATGGACAACTGGCTTCGCTTTCATGTTGGATTAGTAACCCGTCATAGTAATAGTAGGTATTATTATATTATTATCAACCCATACATATTAGTAGAACACACATGCACGGTCACGTCACATCACATGTCAGTAGGTTAAATGCTGAAAAATAAAATCCATGCGAAATCAACACCCATCATAGATTCGTGATTAGTACTGGTCAATAAACACGTGCTTTACTGATTGGATTATTGGAACACACACAGACTATAAAGTATACCTTTGACATTTGGAATTTGGAAATGAACAGGGTCAAGACTAGTAGAGTCAATTTTATGTCGGCAAAGAAAGGTTTACAAGAATAAAGTCAAAGTGGCTGGCAATAGGAAATAATATCTAATCTAATTGTTAGAATTAGGATTAAATACTCGTAATTATAGTTGCAGGTGTTCTTGCAGTTCTAGCCAACTAGCGCTAATGACAGTTAGCGTATTCAGCTGTGACATGACAGAAACTTTATTTAACAGGATTTCAAGAAGCACTAGGGACCACACTAAACGTCTGTCCTGTCTTTTGTTTTGCCTTGTCTTGAGTCTTGAGCTTGAGCGAGTAGGAAAGTTGAAAGTAATGCCGCAGCCAAGGATGGAAAGAGTAGAGCAAATATACGCCAATGACATAAGTCGCATGTAGCGACGTAGCGTAGCATAGTGGGTACATTAATATAAATTAATACAATATGGTATTATGGAATTATGGCAACTGGCAACTGGCTACGGTAACAAGAATGTTATGTAAATAAATGTGGATCTTTTTCTCTTGATATCGAGCAATTTCCTTGTGCTTGTGCCCGTGCATTTATGTACTTGCTCCTTTTCTGTATTATGCAAGTAGCTATGTACACGACTTGTGTTTCTAGAATGATATTCATCCACGCTCTACTTTGATAATCTATTCAACCCCGACCATTTATTATTTTACTTGCATTCAATTGAGATTCAAGGGAAGGCTGGTCTCAAACTTGGCTTGCATAATCCAATTATATTATTCCAAAACCAGAGTTCTTACTCTACACGTTCTCTCCCCGTCAACGATGCGATGGTTCTCATCCTCATCTCAAAGTATGCCTTACAGATATTAGCTTGTAAACATGAAAAGAAGGATAAAAATATCTACTTTTATTTTTTTTATTATATTCCTAACGTACTAAATATGTACATGCATGTAGCTTCCTATGTATAACTATACACAAGGGCACATGTGTAGGGTTATACAGTGTATATGATTTCATTCCAACCAACGTATAATATTGTCATTCTCATTAGTTACTCCATTTACTTTTGTACGGTGAAATAAAATTATTTGCTATGGGCTCACCTTCCCATTCAAATCCCTTTCTTCTGTGGGATTTAAAACTCGTATTTTAGTCTTGCGAACGACAAACGATATGTAAACATAATAGGAAGGTATCATTTCATATTTCAATTTCCCCCTCACAACATAAGGTTGACAAATTAAATTGCCTTTGACCTGCACCATACATACGTAGAATACTATACTCGGAATATATCTATAGGTAATTTGATAATTGTATCTTGTCAAGCTGTATAAATAAATGTACACTGTCATTGTCATCATGCTTTGTATGCCTCTTTGACTCTACATCACATTACATTGCATTGACTATACATGTAGAATTGCAGTGCATTCGTTTAAAAGTGAAATGAAACCCTAAATAAAAGAGGATTGGACTTACTCACCTTCCAACTTGTACAAGTGGGAAGTGGTCATAATCCATAGGGTTAGTCAATGATCAACTTATCTCACATTATCCTCACATTACGTTCCTTATTTGATTAACTTTAGATAGGTACAACTACAAGGAATAATTGCTCCAACCACACACACATAATAAACTTCAACTTTCCCAATTTATAAATTCAGAACCGAATAGTATTTGCAATTGTAATCGTAGCATAAGTAAAAACAAAGGAGGACAAGGAACGACATCAATGATAATGATGATGTATGTTGTAGTTGTACAACCTTGAATTTGTCCTGTGAAGGAGAAAGAGATTTTGATTGACTGCTTAAAATTGGATAATATCTAAGGAAATTTGATTAAAAGTAAAAGGTGTAATCTTGGGCAAAGTATAAGTGGATGATTGTATGTAGGTGGTAAGATAAAAGGATGGAAATAAAGTTGGAGAATAGAGATAGAAAGAATAAAGAATAAGTAGAGCAGAAAGGGTCGGGTATACATGGGAGGCAGTGAAGAGTAGCATTATGGTCGTTGTGGCTGGTGGCAGAATGGCAGGATCTACATCAGACAAGACAGACTGTAGCGACGACGAGACGAGAGCAATGTTTTAATGAGGAAAAGTATCTCGGCATATTTTGAAGGTGAAGTCTAAAGACTGAACAATCTCATCTCATACGATACAGCTATAGTCAAGATGTAATTTTCTCTACTGATGGAATATGGATAGGTGACTGTGCTTTGTCTGCCCATGTAGATGTGGATGGAGATGGAGAGAGAAAGATGAGAAAATAATCCCCAGAGCTCTTTTACCAACGTTCGTGTAGACTATCATTGAAATTCATGGAAGGAGTAATTAGATGTAAGAAATGTGCCTTGTACTTCGTGCTCGTACACCTCTCCTTCTCCTTCCCGGGTCCATATCAGTTCAGTCTCCATATCCTTCCTTCCTTGTACCTATGCATCCTCATCCTCTTTCTCGGCTAATAAATGAGCAAGACTTCGTCACTGTGTTGACGTGACTGACTCTGGTTCTGGTTGTGTTGAAAGTAGCAAGAGAACTTGTATACATATTGACTTGTATTATTTTGCGCGGCAGGACAAAGACGGTGATTTGCTTCTGGAAGAAGGGAAAGAAAGAACACTCTTTCCACGGAAACTACAAATATATAAGAATATCTGTATGCCGAGCCGAGATGCTTTCGCTTTGGTGGGCTAGTTGAAAGTTTGAAAATGTCTACAGTGTAAAGAACAAAGTGGGGAATGAAATTGAAGGGAAACTCTGACTGACTGACGGTGAGACTGATATCACGCTTATTATGAGATGACGAAACACAACACATTTGCATAGGCAGTCAGCACATGGAGAAATGGATGACGACTTCCGAATACCTTTGCATATCCCTTCACTACCACATTTAACATCCACATACGATCCATCCAAGCAGCCTGAGACTGAGAGAAACTCACCCGTCTACCACAGCCACAGCAATGCTACAGGCAAAGGGAAAGCTAAAGCCATGGAACGAGGCAGACAGAGACAGGCCGAGACAGACAGACGGACTGACAGACAGATAGACAATCTTATAGAGTTGATATAGTTTTGTCTAGATGGGATATTATATTATCGTACTGGCTCTGATTCGACTTGAGTTCTAGTTGAAAAGGAGCCTAGGAAATGAGATTACACGACGAGCTACATAATAATATGTGCTCTTATGCAGACGAGACAAATGAGTCTCAAGTTCTGTGCAGTTTGTATAAATAGGTACAATCCATCATGGACAAATCTGGAATATTTTCTGTTCCATAACCGTACCGTCAACGTACAGAATAAGAAAGGCTAAAGCGAAAGACTATTGCTCTGTTATAACTATGAGCTAGATTTTTCAGCAGTCAAGTAGACATGACGACGGTAGTAGATCCAGATCTAGACCCGAAACCAGAGCCAGAGTCAGAACCAGGACCAGAACCAGAACCAGATTCACATTCACTCGAGGCATAAAATAGCTCCGCATGTAGTACCGTGAGAGATGTTAACCGTTACCAGAGTAGCAGCATTTCAGCATTTGTACAAATAGATATTTCGAGACAAATCCCACCCCTCATCATCATTTTTTCTCTTCCAATCTCATCTCTCTCGCCCATTCTCATCTCCTTACATCCCTTCTCATCCCATCTCATCACCCATTTCAATCATTTCTACCAGCCCATCAGTCATCTTTTAATAACCCTGATTATCTACTTGCTGTCCCTGAACTCTGCCACTCCCTTCCCTTTCTCCTTCTTACGTTAGCCTCTTAGCTCCCATTCCATTGTCTTCCCGTTTATCCGTCTCTTCGTCCTAGCTCCTCCACTCTGCGCCTGAACTATGCAAGCATATTAGTAGCTGCAAGCATTTAAATTCCACCTTCCATTTTGCATCTTGATTGTCTTGATCTTAAAGTTTAACACCAATAAAGATGCAATTGTTATTATTACTATTATTATTAGTTGGTTGACGTTGCTAGTTCAGAACAATAGTCGAGACTTTTTTTTATCTGAAATTATGTTAATCAACTTGTATGAAATCGACATGGACACCACCAAACCGAGAGTAAGAAATGAATAGATGTTGCCCGTGGAAATGAACATGATCATGATCACCATGATGGTGAATCGTGATGGATGAATTCATTACACGCCACTAATTGAGACGGTTGCTCAGCTCGGAAGGAGAAGGACAAATTCATAGGATCGACAAGCAGAGTAAATATTGTTGATTTTGATTGTTGTGTGTGACATGCTGTGAGCCATAACGTGACGACGACGGGAGCGGTGATCATTAAAGGAAAAAAAAGCTTAAAAAAGGGTGAGACAGACAAAACGAATTTTTATTCAATGAAATTAGTCATCATTATGGTAAATTACGGAGAGGAAAAGGCCGGATCCTAATATGGGGAGCCTTTTCAGCCCATTTTCACTTTTTGTTTTGCAGCTGCTCCCACTCATTTTTCTCCTGTGTACATATGCATCGTATCCGAGTGAGTGGGCTTGTGTATATGCATAGGCATGTGGCTAGGTATGTATGTACGGAGGAACGCAGAACCGAACAGGAGCTTCAGCACACTTACGGCTATAGCTTCAGTTCCACAACCAGAACCAGCTCCACAACCAGTTCCAGCTCTAGCTCCAGAACCAGCTCCAGCTCCAGAACCAGAACCAGAACCAAGACCAGGACCAGGACCAGGCCTCCTTGATTCTACTCTCTAGATTTCTTTCTTCTTCGTCCCGAATCCAAACCAAGAAGGAAAAAAGAACGGAGGAAGTAGAAGGAAGACTCATTTCTCTTTTGTTCCATATACACTTCTACGTCTGCCATGACTACATTCTATTATTATAAGTACAGACAGTAAGTCAGAAAAACTTGAGGAACAAAATGGAGCTCGGTCGGTGGGTTGGTCGGATGTGTTAACGGGTGTTCCGTCTTCCATCTCTCTCTCTCTCTCTCTCTCTCTCTCCGATGTTAGTATTTGCTTGTCCTGAACGCTGCTAGTGTATGAATAGACGGGGTAGCCGTCATGTTGCAACACCATCACTAAAAGTGCAAAGTGGATGCAATTTACAGAGAAAAAATAAAGATTCTGTCACATGTGCCCGTGTCTTTTCTCACACGTCCCTGTATGTTCCTCTACGTCCTTAATTCAAACACAGTTGCTTTACTTCCACGTCTCACTCGTAACTACAGCACCTACGGAGTTAAAAACAGTTGCAGATGCATCTGGAATGGGAACGGGAATTGAAACGGGAACGGTGCAGTAGTAGCATACAGCACTTCCATCACTAGACTAGAAACAATCCAAGCTGTACGACAATCCGAGCCGAGAATGTTAACTTTGATGAAAATAAAGGATAGCCACAGGGTAGTGTAAATGTGCCTACGTACCTACATAGGTTTATTGTCGCATATCAGTATTGGTGCATTGGTTCGATAGTCACTAAAGGATTCTGAACGAGTCAAAGGAAAGCACAACATACCTAGATGTGTTTTGTAAGTAAATTGTCATCGGCTCATCTGGAATGAGACTCGAAAGGAAATATTGAGTTGAAGGTGTAAAAGTGATGATAGAGTTATTGTGCAGACAGCTCACCATCACCAACCATGTCACAGTCCCGAAGTAGTCATCATCATCGTCATCATCATCATCACCATCATCACCATCATCATCATCATCATGTTCGCCCAACATATGTGCATGGACTGCAGTAGTAGGTAGTAGTGCTACAAGTATTCTAAATGATAGAATCGGTGATATCTGTAGCGAGGCAGGTATATAGAAAGAAATGATGGAAGAGGTTGAAATTAATGTGAAGGCATGTAAGAAAGTGATCGATCACTTCTCATGAATAGTTTCCCTTCTCTAAAGAGTGCTAAAGACGGTTAAAAGGAAATATGACCAGTCTTTTCTTAAAAGCAAGGTAATCTGCTTGACAAATTGTTGAGCAGGAGCTGGAGCTGGAGTTGGAGTTGGAGTTGGAGTTGGAGTTAGTGTCGAGAAGTATTCGGTAGGTACTAGTTTGTACCTACGCTGAGCTGTGAATGTGACTGTAAATGTAACTGTAAGCGTATAGGTAAGATATAGATTTCCCGACTAGAGTATGTATAAAGAATGAAGGAAATAAAATGAAATGAAATAGTCAACGCTCCAATCCAAAGTTGGAGTTGGGAATTCTCCATGAATTGCGTTCACTTTCCCTGTGCCTTCACTTTGCCTTGAGTCGAATTCCCTGCACATGCACACTCACACAACTTTTACAAGACCAACCTCATTTATCTGCATATGAGGTGTGTGTTATGGTTAGGAGTGTTAGATGTGTGATTGTGATTGTGTGTGTCTATCAAAACCAGGACGACATGCAGTGGATGTAATACATTGTCACATTAACTGCATCTAATGCATTCCACTCACTCAAGTCTTTTCCTTATCCTTATTATCCTCATACATAAATATTTTATTGGATTAGTCTGCATGGTTTTAGTAGAGTCCTTTTGTAATCTCATTCCGTCCTCGTGGGTATCAACTTTCAACTACCTACGTAGGTACATATGTAATAATAATATACCTAGGTGTTTCAACATACTCTGTCTACTAAGGCGACTCAATGGAGATACGATGAGAAGATGAGACTCATTCCAAGTACATGGTAGATACTCCTTCTACAGACTACAGGTAATAGTTATAATTGTCAAATACAGGAGCTGATTCTGTAATATACTATTTCATGTGCTATAGACTCTTGGGCTTAAAACTGTGTATACCTACGTGCATACTACTGTGGGCAGATATAAAATAAAATGACTGTATGATAAAACGAGGAGTCGGAGAGAAAAAGAAGATAATAATCGGAGCAAGTTGAATTGATTCAATGGACAGGATAGTTGCGTGTGTGACCAGTCCATATGTAGCATCATGTCTATGGGCTTGAGGACGAGGAAGATGATGCGGTGTAATATGGATATGGGGAATGGGGAGTAAGTAAAAGGTCGTCTAACAAATGGATCGTTGACTCAATGAAGTTTATTGAATGGCCTTAGCGTGAGCAGAATACTATGAGCTTGGCTTTTGGCAATCGAAATGGAAGGCCTAAGACCAAGACCAAGACCAAGACCAAGACCTAGTCTAAGAACAAGAACGAAATCAACTCAATAACTACGAGGAAGAGGAAGACGACGCTCATTCCTTCAATAAACTCCTTTTCAAATGACTACATATTATACTGCATTATTTTTTGAGGAAAACTCTCAGCCTTTTTCCACAAGTCAAAAGCAAAGCCTCTCGTCCTAGTCTATGTAGCCAGGGCATTCATTGAGTAGTCTTAAATGCGAGTTTAAGGGGCCTATATAATATTATCTTCGTAGGTCTCGACGATCTTCACTCCATCACTCGATCCACCAAGACCAAGACCAAGACCAAGACCAAGACCAAGTCCAAGTCCAACTCCAAGTCCAAAGACAGGAAAATGAAGCCAAGCCAAGATCGAGCCATGCCAATCTATCACTCATAGTCATAGTGTACTCCATTCCTTGACTTTTTTCCAGGACAATCCAAATCGAAAAGAAGTAATAATGTCAGTTTGTGTCAGTTATTGGAATCATTCATGGAAATTCATACGAGCCCATCATCCATTTTGTAGACTGCATCATACACTCCCATCCCATCATGTACTCCGACCTGTCAAATCACCCAATGGAGTAAGTAGGTAGGTAGTAGAGAAAATGTTGCAGTTTAGTTGGTATATAGAGTCAAAAGTATGAGTGTATGGAAGACAATCTTAATAAAAATAATAATAAAGCACTTATCCTATAATGCTCCAATATATCAGCATTCACTTCACACTTTACATTCAATGATAATGGGATAATATATTTTAATTTTATTGTACAAATCCCTGGGATGTTCATACATGGTTCATGTCTAGGCAAGTAGTCATTGTGTTTCACTGTATTCTATTGTATTGTATTCCATTCCATTCCATTCCATTCGATTCCATTGCATTGTAGTATAGTGTACTGTATGAATATCTACTACAGCTACTGTACTGTACTGTACTGTACTGTCATTCCTGCCATTCCCATTGAATTTCAATTGCCATGATATTGTAGTAGAGCATTAATAGACCAAAAAAGTCATATGTGAGAGACGGAGTGTGGAAGTTGGTGAGTTTGAGTTGAGCTGAGTTGAGTTGGGGTAGCATCACTTTGTTCAGTCAAATAGGGATGCCTTCAGTCAATGCATATTTGAAAAGGAGAGAAAGGAAAAAAGAAATGGTGTTAGTTATAAAACTCCCACAATATACCAATGAATTTCCGGACTACATCAATGTTCCATCCCCGTTTCATAGGAATCTGCTCCGCCCATTTAGTTCATTCAGGGCACTCAAAGCCTTTCTACTGGAGTTCATACATGGGCTAGTGGAAATCAACTTGCAACTTCCAATTCCACTTCCAACTCTTGTTACAAGCTACCAGCTCCAGCTCCAGCTCCAGCATCAGCATCAGCATCAGCATCAGCATCAGCATTGGCTCACTTTTAGATAGGTACCTATACTTACGTAGACTGTCGACCAGAGAGTAGTAGCTCATTTCATTGACTCCGCTACTCCATCCATTCCCTTCCATGAATGTACTCCCAGTCCAGTCCCATGGATTCCCTAGGAGCAAACAAATCCGCCCAGAATACAACTTTTTACTTGAAATATAATTTATCTCATCTCATTTTCTCTCTCATCTTATTTATTGTCATTATTATTTACAAGTTCAATCTCTTCGAAAGCTACGGGAAGAGCAAGTACCTATGTACATAGTTTTTATTTTACGGTGTAACCATCTCATTCAAAAAGCTACCTACTACCTACGTACGATTTAACCTCAACAATAAATAATCGTATTAACATTTAGAACGCTTAACTCTTGGGCACAATGATAATCGTGGGTTGTAGACCTGTGAAGGGATTTTCACGAGTTTATTTTTCCTTCTCCTTTCCATTTTACGACTCTACCTTTTCCGTTCAGAATAAATGGATTAAATATTGGGATAATACTTTCGTAA
>JAAXYX010002840.1:0-16120 GCA_036851915.1 Ptenothrix huangshanensis | reverse complement strand
TAGTTCCCAAAAGACAAAATGTTCCATGTATTCACGCGATCTACATTAGACAACGCGGTTGCCCAAAGAACAAAGTGTCGTATGTGAAAATTTCTTTCTGACGTCTTCAGAAGTGCATAAAGTGCTATTAACATCTCAGTAGATAAAGCAAAATGGTCGCTCATTAAAACCGTAACGTGTTCTACTTACAATTCTGGGTTTGAAAATTCCCTGTAACTTACTTTCAGAAATGAATAGATGGAATAATGCATATTATGTCTCCCGGATCTGGAGGACAATTGCCAGTAGTTGCAAATGCGGATATAAACTCTTAAAGGGCAGACTTGAGACGAACTTAGATAAGAGATTTTACACTTAAATCGTATAGGTGCAGTTGTTCATCTAGATGGAATAGAGACGCGGATGAGGAGCTGATTTAGGCAAGTCCTAAGTAAGTAAATAACGATTAACGACGCAGTTTGTGTGCGGAAAAAAGAAATTGGAAAAGCAAAACTAGCAGCATTTATACGCTACCTGCTGAACTTTCAAAGGAGATTAGACATTTGCAAGATTGAAAGGGGATATGCTGAAAGTAAAGTACGAGTACCACTAACTACCAACCATGAGATAGAACTACTCGCTAGAACTACCTGCCCGTGCTGTGTATGTAGGAACGCTTGAAATTCCCTACTTGTGCTGTCCTATCATTAACTGTTCTTGTTCTCCATTTTTTCTTTATCAGAAAAGGAAGTGTAAGTCATTGTCTCTGCGTACTATGTAATGAGAGTAAGATACCTCCTTGTCTATCCACTATCTACCGCACCAGTCACTATACTCACACACAGATACGAGCACAGATATGTACCTGCCAACACAACGCACCTACCAGTCAGTAGTCATTTAGTTATTCCATTCCATTCCCTTGGTCCGCATTGCTATGCCTCCTGCACTGCCTCTGCAACCAATCTAATGCATTGCAATGCGTGCCTCAAACTAAATCTAAGGCAGGCACTGAGGCTAATGCAGTAGTAATGTGGCAGGCTTTGTCTTTGTGCTTTGTGCAAGAACATTGTTGGCGATGCTCAGTGATGGACTTGTAGCTACCGGTTTTTCTTTTTGTCATTACAACTTGGACTTGGACTGTGACTTTGAGCACCACTCACTCTAACACTGTTCCAAGGAACAGTAGAATGTCATGTCATGCCATGTAATGACAAGGCAAACTGCAAATTGAGAATCAACCTACAGTTACTGACAATGAGACGGCGATGGTGCACACATGAAATCTGTCCCAATTTCCAAGTCGGCTTCGGCATCATCATCATCAACCAACGTCAACAGCTAAACCCTATCCCTGTCTGTGTGAATAAGCAGTCATTCCAGTCAAGCCAAACCACACCAGACCAAAAGCACTCGAAGCCTCTACACTGTAATCTGTAATCATCCTATCATCGCATCGAATCAAAATGTCAAAATCTCAAATCTCCCTTCCATGATCAATAAAGATGATCCGATCCTCGTCTCGCCCTCATCCCGTTCTACTTCCCTCAACTTGTTCTAATTAATTATTACAGCACAAGACAAGAAGACACAGTAAATCCTACATACAATTAATTCATCACCTCCAATCCCGTTCTACCCAATTCATTCTCCCAGTTCTACCAAAGCAAAGCAATAGCGACAATAGCAATTTAACATATAGTAGGTAGTCGTAAGAGAACAGATTCCATGTCTATGTACCCATTAAGCTTCCTATCTAATTACCTTAATTACCGACAGCTACAGCATTTGAATCCGATTCCCTTCATACGTTCCAGATGCACAGCAAGTGTGTCAACGTCAACCCAATCTTTTCACTCAGGCATGTCAACATGCTATCACTGCACAAGAAGATATATCTACAAATATACTATAGATACATTAACATTCAAAAAGAGACATCTTTACAAACTCCAATCGCATGGTATTTTAACATAACATCCCCAACGTGTTGGTTCACATAATAATATTACAACTAGGCACAAGAAAAACAAAATTCTGACTTTTACTTATTGTTAGTTTACTTGTGGTATCTTGATACTTTGCTTTTGTTTGAAACGGTAAATTACACATTTATCACTAAGCAAAAACTAAGGTATTTTTTTTACTATTTTGTAAATTGCATAATGTCCCTAATGTAATATTTTCTATGCAAATACAACTTGCAAGCGTAAACAAAATGCTTATTAATTTTTACTTCGAAGACGAAAACATGAAAAACTAAGCTAAAGCATTGCATTCCTTATTTACCAACAGGAAAGATTATTTATCTAACTATAAACGTAAGAGTGCAGATATCCCGGACTGCAGGAGAGATATGAAGATGCTTTTTGCATTAGAACGATATGTAGGTATATATATAGCGGCAGCAAAGGAGTACAAATAAGATCACACATGAATTTAAATTAAACAAATACGTCGGCAAAGTAATAAAGCGCAGTGGGTTTCTGAGTTTTCGGCATTCGGTTGAAAAAACCGCAGGCATAAAAATGTCGAGTTGATAATTAAATCAAAGTATGTGAAATTCTACTCAAAGTAGATATATCTATAGTTGTAGAGTACACGTCCTTGTCTTCATCTTCCACTGTCTAACGTAAGCGTCTGTAATTACTGACTTACCAAAGTCATCTAATTCATTTGGTATTCAAAGAGCGGTGGAGACGGACAAGGAGCAAGTGCTAGAACCTCTGCTGTATTTGCTATGTCTTGTATACCTATATCGCTTCTTCAACAACAACCTACCACTCATTTTGTTTTCATGACATGACTATTACCCCGTGTTTAAACTCAAGTTACCCGGGTAGTTGGTGTGCTGGTAAGTACAAAGTGATCTGGATTACTTTCTGCTACTTACAATTTCATTACACACCAGCAAAGCATCCGGATCCACATTCGGAGAGCCCGATCCGGTACCAGCACCACTATAGCATCTAGCAGCGGTACCGTCAGTCAGTGAGTGAGTGAGTGCGGTGTTAGCACACAACTCGGTTCTCGTCTTCGTCTTCTCCTCTCGTCATGACTTAATGCAAGAACATGGGCATGACCGGGAGTCGGAGTTGAGACCCAACTCACCGAATTCAGGACGAACCTGCGCTCTTCTATGAACCGTGGTTTTGAATGCAGTGCAGCAGTACACTTTGCGCTATCCTTATCGATTGACGAACACTGGAAAATTTCTTCCCGCATGAAGGTACATACACACACACGATGAGAAACATGTAGCCACACATACCCAACGATTTTAACTAGTACCAAGAGTAACACTAAGTACACATACATGCTGCATCTACATATGATTATCCGCATTTGCTACGTACCTACACACACATACTACTTTTAACTCTAACTTGTCACTTGTCTAAACATACCTCCTTATTTTCATATATCAGCCCAAGCACATTCTCATACACCGTTCAGTCGAGCTTCCATCTCCATCTCCATCCCGCCTGCCATGCCATGGCCACTGCCGCGCCACTGCCTAGACTTGCTCCTCATTCTTTCATACCTACGAAATAGAACAAACTATCAGACTAAATAAAGTAGAACCAGAACCAGAACCGGGACCAGAACCACAACCCGCACAGAGGTAGAGGAGCAGGCAGCAGGCTGAAAGGGAAGGAGGAACAGTGCAGGGAGCAATAGCATCTACATGCTTTTATTACACATACCTACAAATACAACTCCTACACACAGACCAATAGTCATACTAGTAGTTTGCATTTTCCATACTGCTCTTTAAACACTACCAACTCCTTCACTCCCAGCACCCAGACTCGTTGCGTAATAGCGTTGGAACAGAAATATACCCGTACCAGTGCCAGTACCACTCGGAACATTACTACTTGCAAAATATCACAATCTCTGTCACTTCGCTTCAGACTTTAAGAGATTCTTTCTTTCCGAATTGTCTCAGCCCGAACCTTATAATATCTTAGATACTTTCGACGCTGTGCGATTCTCATTTTCTACATTACACTACTGCACTCAACTACCTCATACTAACGCTATACTCGCTGTATATTATACATACACACACGTAGGAATTCATACGATGAGGCAGTAGCAGTGGCAGTGGAAGTAGCAGTTGTAGCAGCCGCCACTGTGACCAGGCCATACCAGAACCAGGACCAGGAATAATACAATGTTCCACCGTAGGTAGGTACCTTGGGTTGGTTTTGGTATCTGTAGCAGTAGCGAACATGCTCTAACTGCAAAAGACTGGAAGACAAGGAATACGGGGTCTCATACTAGCAACGAAGGAAAATCCGACTCGTCCGCCGCCGCCCGCCGCAACAACAACTTGAACTCCAATCCAAATCCGAATCCAAAACCAAAGAACCTGCATCGAGTAAAAAATACATCCAACTTGTCTTTTGCTGAGAGAGAGACGGAAGACGGATGGAATACATGGAGCAGGGAGGGTGACATACTCGGAATAAACAGACATTTCTTTCTCATTCCTCATCACAACACACATCACAACCTTCCATCGACAGTCAGTCACCTGAAATTTCGCAATCAAACTACTCTTTCTCTCTCTCTATCTTCGCATCCTTTTAGCCTTCAGCCTTATACATCTGCATCTTCCAATTTTCAATATTTCCAAAATTTATCCGCTTCAAAGTACTCACTTAGTAAAATTAGCCAATTAGCAGTGATTCTCTACGTCGTTTTTGTGGTGTGGTGTGTTTCGTATCTGAAATCTTTCAAAGCTTTTCTTCCTGTCGTTCTCATCGCCTCTTTTCTACTCCGTCTCCGGCTTCGTCTTCGCCTTCACTCATCTTCCTAAATACACAATCTGTCAAGTTACTGCGTTGCTCCATATTCATTTATATTTTCTCGTCGTCTTCATCGAATTTGAACTGCTGCAACTGTAAATACCTAATTTTCGCCGATTCCCAAACTTACCCGGATATTAGTTACAGTGCCACGACGACGAACAGATACCAATACTAAAAGCTTACATCCAAGAAAGTCTGTCCTTGAGAACCATTTAAAATTTCGTGCTTTTTCTTGCCCAGTGTAAGAAGAACAACTGAGAATGGCGGATTATGAGCGCGGAAAATCTCGCAACCGAGCATTCTAAATTTAAACGTAATCAATCAAATAAATCTATCAATATCTTCTCCACATACATTCTTGCTCATTCCAGAGATATGTACCTGCAGTTATAGTTAAATTGATTCGTTTTTCTCTTTTCTTTCAAAACTGTCTAAATATATAACCACAGAAATAATAATCGCATAAATGCTGCAGATGTATTCTATTACATAAATACATCGAAAAGTGATCTGTGATTACTTTCCTCTTTATTTACTTACTATATTGTAACTAGTGTTCACCATTCTTATGATTGTTTTACAAGATGTGCTTGCAAATCTATTTCTAGCATCTGCCATCGGATCTATAAGTGATACCCCAACGAATTCATAGCTGCCTCACCTGAATTCCCCTCGCCCTCGGCCTTGTGCCCTCACTCGAAATAAAGATACGTCTCTACGGAATTTCTAACCGTGGAACTATCTTGATTATAGAAAGTGTCCTCTACACATTTCATGGATCATGCATTACCTAGAATTTGTCGTTGTGTCTGCAAGTAAGTTTCAACCACCATCATAACAATATCTTAATTTTCAAACCCTTCCATTTCAAATTTCAATCTTGAACCGCATCATTTTCTTACTAATTCAACGACTCGACGTTCCCCATAGTACACATTTTGAAGATAAACCAAAACATACTGCTCCCCATAATACTAATGCTAGACTACTCATAACAATGATGCAATATTTCTCGGAATTCAGCTCCTGACTACTCTCGAAAATGAAATTAATACATAGATACCTACTTAATTGCATACCTACTTTCCTATAAATGGAATCATGTAATGACACCTGACTGATTGAAACTCATTTGATTTCAGTAATTTTCCCAATTGTGGGACAAGCCTCAGGTGCTGGAGAATGTCGAAGTAAGATTTTGCTCTTTATTCCTTTACAAACCATGATTTAATGACATTATGGTGGTTCTTTTATTTCTACTGTAATCAGCCTTACTTATAACGTTAGTACATTTACGAATTACGAACTGGGTCATTGCTGCTTTCACTATTAGTCCTAAGTCCATGCATTATTCATCCAACTCAAATTCCAACTGGCTATATCATACGGACAAACTCACCTATGTGTATCTATACACACCGTCAACGCATTATAATCTTACCTAACTCTTACAGATATACATATACTACCAAGTCAATAGTTAGTCTAGCAAGTGCAAAGCAAGAGATAATATTATTAGTAACCTGTGAATGCATAAGATGCTGGTGATAATACGACATGCCGATTTTCTATGATGACGTACTGCTTTTTACTCACTATCCACTCTCACTGTGAACATCCTCATCCTACCCACGCCAACATATCATTATGCCACAAGGTTGGGTCGTTGGGTTCCTTTCGGCTCATTAGTATGTATCTGCGTTGACGAAGCATCCGTAGTATCGCCATTGTAATCGTATCATCACCCAGCATCGCATCACATCGCATAGCATAGTATCGGATCGTATCTTGAGTAGACTTTAGTCTAGTATCATATGGTGAGGTGAGGTTGGCTGTTGGTGGGCGAAAACAAAATCACTTCATCTCATTCTTATTTTCCTCCACGCGCCAAATCAACGTTTAATCTTCCGTTCCAAGCCAACTGTCCAACCTCCAACCAAAACTATCTTCACCGTAAAGTCAAATATATTCATTATATTAAGCTCCCTCATAATCATAATGTTATTATCGCATCCGCATGGGCACATCTGAATTTCGATGGAGTTCTGAACTCTGGATTGGATTATATTCCAGTCCCATCCAGAATAATGAGAATCAGTACCACAACCAGGGTGGATAAAATTCCATCAACTTATTCTAGGAAAATTAGCAATAGTAATTAGCACATAATGAGGACGAACCATTAACATACATTCTGTCATGTCATCATGATAGTAGTCATTAAGCATCAAAATCATGGGAAACCCCAGCGCCATGGCCAATATTTTCGAAAAAGATAGCAAACAAGGAGGTAGCAAATGTAATCTTGTTCCTATTGATCGTACGAGGAATTCTGAATTTTTACCATTAAAGCATTTGACTCTATCTTCACTCTAATACTAATATTACTCCAGTAATTTTTAGCAGCTTGTTTCGAAAAAAAAGTAAAACCAAAGTAATGATTACCTGTATATTGCAACTGCATCAAGTAATGTTACCATGTTGATGATTTTGTTTCTAAATTAAATTTTCAACTTAATTGAATTGAAAATGCATGTTGATTACTAGTTTCCCAGTTTGGCATTTGGATTTTTTACATTATTAGTATTTTGTATCTAAATACTCTCACGTAACGACTTTTTCCATAAGATATAGTAGGCTTGATTGATTTAATAATGTTCGTAAATTGATCCCAATAATTAATGACTCAACATGTATTGCTTTATCTTTGCGATTTTGAATTTAAATTTTGCAATCGGCTGTTATATTTTTCAATCTCATTAATTAATTTTTAAGTCATCAATTACGAATGGACCACAAGCTCAGCTGATCTGATACTGTATGTAAGCTGCGCAAGGTTAATCTCAAACGTGCACACAGATAGTTAATTTAATAATACTCACAATATCTACCATCACGCGCATTTACTAATATATTATGTAGTAGGCAATTACCTGTATTTAATTATATTACTTTTCCAATAATGACTTGTATATTATGAAGTTCAGTTCTCTAGTAAATGCAGTTGCAAACGCGAATCTTCACAACACCGCAAGAGCATTGTCAAATTGCATGCAATTGCGAACTTTCGACTTCCCCTCACTTTCAAATAATTCAGAAATACATAAATTATAGTTGTGCAAGGTAGAGATAGCTAATCACCATTAAGACAACGGTTTGAACACGTAATTATTCCGATGCGATTGAAAGTGCCTATTTTAAATTTCATTCTTAAGCTTTCAAAGACCCTTACGTAGCGTAGTGCAAATATTATTATTATTAGATTATTAGATACTAGCAATCATATAATTTCATTCTATTATTCATCAACAATCAATGATGGTGTTCGTGCAAAATATTCTATCTCCAACTATCAATTGCTTCAAAAGCAAAAAAATATTCTAAATACCTCTAATATTAATTGTCTGTAATATTCGATGGTATATTTTGCCCCTACATCTCTTATACATATTCTTGCTTTGTATAGATCGGTAAGACGTCATTGTACCGAGCTCACACTACTTACAAATATTTAGATTTTACACACAAATTTTAATTAGACCTAGATGTACCAATTTTAAATAGAAGTAAGAGCGCATAATATGATTTAATACAAATAATTATTTGTACATGCATTGACTTTATATTTTGAATTTTATTAAGCTAACTATACTAAATCACCTTTCTTGTTTTCTAATTGGATTTTGATTTTAATTTGAAAGAATTTGACTGACAAATAATTACCCACTTTTACTTGAGTAGTTTGGTTGAGCTTATTAAACTTCTAGATCTTAGTTGACTAGTTTAGTTCTAGCTATTAATACCTTCAAAAAAGTAGATCTAGTTATAATCTTAGTCTAATAGTACCATTATTTACAAAATTCTTGTCAAATTTTTGATCTGTTCGGGTTTGTTTTCTCTTTCTGACTGACTTTCAATTGAATTGAACTACTCTCTTCTATCCACCACTACCTCTTCTTCTACTGTACGCAACAACAACAACTACCGTTCTCTTACCTCATCAAATGCAAACCAAAAATACCAAACGAAACTATTTAAAATAATCCTTTGAAAATTGCTTCCATCCAATTTAGGATTCATGGGCGGTAAGTTAGAAAAAATACAAATAAGTATTCGAATCCCTTCCAGTTACTTATAACTTTTACTCACTGTATTCTACCATTACTCAATTGATTACTCATCCTCTCAATTCAAACACTCTCAACAGTACTCAATTTACCTGCAAAGAAAAAACGAAAAAACAGACAATCAAATTAGAGGGAAACCCGACGAGGCGCGCTTTATGTCTAGCTTAGTATTTTCGTGGAATCGCGCTTTTTTATTCAATTTTTATTTTAATTAGTTTTTAATTCCTAGGTTTTAGAAAAGATTTTTGTTATTTGTTCACATTTCGGTTGAATTTGGCTCTTAAATTCAAATATAACCATGACAGTTACTATTTTTTCAACAAAATTGTATTAAACGAAAATACTAAAGCGTGTCAAAAAGCGCCATTCATCGGGTATCCCACTATTGATTCAAATGAGACCAACCACAATTTTTCCACTTCCATAAAAATCCAAACAATAAATAAAAGGAACACAAAAACTAAAATTGATACGAAATCATTGAAAATCTACCTCCCTACTTTATGTCGCTAGTTTGCCACAGCCAAGCTATAAATGTATGCTAAAGCCGCTATAAAAGCTACAATGCTAAAAGTCTGATTAATGGAGTAATTGTACTATGGTGGTCACGTGATGTGCGTAAATGAATGCATTTTGGATGAAATATCTAACGTAAGTTGTATCGTATGTCCATTGTATGTGAGTGTGAATATGTAATGGCTCAGGCCAGGCTACTAATACATATATATATACAGTATTTATATTATGGATAACCACATATTTCTATACCTGCGAAAATATGAATGGCAAATCTGAGCCTATGTAGGTCCTGAGTAAATATTTATGCTTCGGCAATACGTATGCACAATTTTTCCTGCAATTTCACCAATCAATTTTCAATCATGCATCAATCAATGTTCAGAGTTAGCTATTAGTTGTTAGTTTGTAACATTAGGATGTACAAGAAAAGGAAGTAACTAACTACCTGAACAAAAACAATATGGTGTGGTATGGTGTGGAATGTACTTCTACAATTACATATGTGTACTGGTCTTATATGTCTCCGTCTTGCAAAATCGAAAACTCTCCGTAACCTATCTCTTCCATCGTTAGTCTGTTTTATGTTTATATGTCTCTACTCTAATACATTTGTGGGCATATACATAGGTACACTTTGAACGGAAGCGCTTCTCTTATCGTCTCGTACAAGTCCAAGTCGAATGACATACAATTAGCTATAATTGCACACTACACAAGTTTCGAGTTTGTCAGTAATTCGCAAGTGCCCAGGTGGTCCATCCCCCTCACTTGAAATTGTATCCACATGTGGGATAAAAGTATGAGAGAAACGAGAGAGAGAACGAATGAACAAATGTAATGCGATGTTTACATTCTAGAGCATGAGATGGTATCCATTAACCGTTGTACGCACTTAATGCATGATTGCTGCCCAATATTATATAATTATATCGGTGTACAGCAACTTGACTTGGTCTTGGTACGGGTTCCGGTTACACATCGCATTGGCCTACCGCATTTACTAAGGCTAGGCCAAATGAACACGAGTTCAATTTCAATATTAGAACCCACTTAAATTCCCACATGGGCGTAGTTAAAGGAGCGAAGGCACATGTTCAATCCAAATCCAAATGTACATCATCATCTCCAGAGATATGTCATGTCATCCTGGAATGGAAGGTGCAACATGTTCTATCTCAACCATTAGATCTTCAGTTTATAGTTACCTTTTCATTCACCTTTCTTACGATTTAAGATCAGTTAAAGGAACCAAACCCACTATCTTCCATTCTTTATCAAGTAACTACGAAACGTCCAGTCATTTTAAACGGTGCAAAAGTTCCCCATTTGAATACATATTCTACGAAAATGTGAGATCTACTAATTATTCTCTTTTAACAAAAGTAGATAATGTAGAAAATGTCATTAGAGACGGGATCCCATAGCAGTTTAAAATGCACAACTGCTAATCGCACTTCTGGAACGACGAGTCCCAAATAACCCGTTTCGAATTGCATAATTAAAATCTTAGAACTACCCCAATCCTGATGACGGCAATAACATGGAATAACTCAGACGAGTCCGTCCGATATTTTGGGAATTCCCAACAAAAGCACCGATAATAGGTCCACGACTGGGATTTGATAATAATGCAATTAAGAAATAGCTACCTGTGTAAAGCTTCTTGGACAATTTTAATGATCCCAGAATTGTCAAGTCTGGAAATATCGTCTATAAATAAATCCTAATTAACTTATGAAAGAAGCACGAATTTAAATTTTAACTCATTTTCTTTCTAGTATTCGATTCCAATTCCAGTTATTTCCGAATTCTATCTTGCCTAGAATACACCTAAAGTTATTAATCGTATCTTATCGCAGAGATAGCTTAAACAGTAAGAAACGTTGTTCAAGTATTTTGGCTTTAGTTCGTTTGCCCAGAGCAGTGTAGAAATTTCCATACTGATTCAGAGTCCAGCCTAATCCTATATACCTACATAGGGAAATGACAAATGAGCAAAGTAACGGAAAGAATAAATTAATATACGAACAGCATTAAGAGTGCATGTAAGAGTGTAGAAGCACGAGGTCATAAATCCGTGAGAAGGTCTGCTGTTCGCTAGTCATCGTCATTGCCCTCGTTGTACATAGTGACAATACCCCCGTGCTCGACACTGCCTACAGTCACCAGCACTACCAGCAGTAGTCGCGCAGTCTTAAATGTCATATTGGTGATGAAATGATAATAGTAATAGTACTGGTTCTCTTCCACTTTCGTGGGTCATGCAATGCTGCAGTATATGTCCACTGCGAGAAGCCAAGCATTTGCCCAAAGTCCAAGCCAAACCACACACAAGATAAGCAACACAGAGCTATGTGACTCAGTCATGCAATTCCAGAATGGAACTTTCTTTTATCCTTCTTTCAAATTCACAACGAAAACGACACACTTGAACTATGCATGCAGCTTCTCTCTTACCTGTAATTACACCTACTTCACTCCTTCCTTGCCACCATCATTCCATCTCCAAGTCATCACATGGCACGGCATTTTCACAGATAAACGGGATAAACGAACGGAAATGAAAACGAAAACGTAGGGAAATTAATAATTCACATAATATCGTCTATCCTGTCATTTACTATGCAGCTGCATGTCTAAAATGCCATTTTGGCTAGGTCTTCCCGTGTCGTTTCATTCCAAGTCATAATTCTATTCTGCAAAAAGCCACTATCACGGACTATTACTGTTACTGTTACTATTCCACCACACTATGCAAAGCTCTAGAAAGACTTGCAATGATATAATTATCAGTAGTAAAGTAGCTGATGAATGAGAGTGAGATGACGAGGATGACAAAGCCACACGACACACGACCAGACCAATGGAAATGATTTAGTGGACTTTGTAAGGTTTATGTACCTCGTGCTCGTATCTGAGTAGGTATTTGAGTTTGTTCAATCAATAATCTTCGCTGTGTGATACTTGTCTGCTGTATCTGCACGTATGTGTAAATCTCCGCTGCTCTCTATGTGAGATGATGAGACGAGTCCGTAAGTAAGTTAATACTTCACACATTTTTACTGTTCCTCCATCAACATCATAAAAGCTTAACGATAAGTACTATGAATGACTTGACTCTTTCATTTTATTCTCTTTCTCTCTTCTGTAATTATTTATTTGACATTTTCCACCTTCCTCGTTCATTCGCTGGTGCAATGCATCTGCATTTTCATGAATAACATTTTATACTTGACAACTAAAAACCTACCAGACCAAAGTGCATTAAATTACATGATCCTAAAAGCACCGTGAAACGGTACTGTATCTTTAATACATACTGTCGGACAGTGTCATACTGGAGCGTTCCTAAATACAGGAGTAACTATGTACTACAATAATAAGAATACAATAAGAGAGGAAAAGATGCTGCATTCTTCAGACGAAGCAGTAGCAGACAGTATATCTGTATTATGTAGAATAGGTAGGTATATGGATACTGTAATGCAAAACCTACCACGTAAACTTTTCCAATAATCCAAAAGATCCCAAATAAAAATGTTAAAAATGTACCAGAGGCTGTAATTACATAAATCTGACAAAGTTATTTCCCCATCAGTATAGCGAGGGACAATATACCTATGTACATATGAAAGATGAATACCTAGTTTCCAAGACGAGGAAATAAATAGCAACTTTACTAGGTAGTTTCCAAATCGTGCAGATTCTAATAGTACATGTCGCAGTTGCAATTCTTCCAAATGCACTATACATATATGCACAGTAGGCAGGCAGCAGGTAATAGTTTCCATATTAAAATGATTGTGGTAGGTAACTACGACTGCAGTACCCATTACAAATGTTCATCTCGAACGGTCAACGACGACATTTACCTCTGCGACAAAGACTAAAGTTCAAAACCAGAAAGCAAGATGAGTTTCTTATAAATTAAAGAGTAACAGTAACTGACTCGCTAATTTTTTCCAAACTTACGAAAGGTAAATCTAGCAATAAGGCAAGCAATAGTGTATGTAGGTATGTATAACGAAACGATAAGGTAAACACCTTCAAGCTGTGAGGGTATGCTTTATTATACCTAATCCGTAATTACTTACAGACCGAACTACACTGTACATAGCCGCCATGCCTACTGTCATACTCCATGCATCTAGACATCACTTTTCCTTCAAAATTCGTCCCTTAATCTCTTTAAACTAATGTTAGAAAAGAACCTCAAATCGAGAAGACAACAGTAGGAAATGGTGCATGTGGATCTAAAAGTTTTAAATTGAACAACCCATTGTTCATATTACATAATTAACTCCTCCAAATCTAAGTAAGTCAATCATTGATATCAAGTTTTAAAGTCCAAGTCGGCTTGAGATTGCTGAACAAACGCAAACTTCTACGTTTATCTTTACCTCCTCTTACCCCATCTTAGGTACATACGATTATAATCAACCGGGAAGTTCTTGGTCAACTTGTGTTAAATAATATTCCCTGTCTGTTGATTTTTTGAAGGAAACTAAATAAAACCCCTTTGATTTCCTTTCCATCGCTTTCTCAACTGGTCTGTCCAGTAATTACGACCCTCCATCGTCGTTGTCAGTCAGTGTACTGAATGCAATGTAATTATTTACCTTCGGCGGTCGTCAGCCTTTAAAGCCAAAGCAAAGCCAAAGTCAAATCAAGTCAAGTCAAGTCAAGTCTAATCAAGTCAAAGCAAATGCAAGTCAATAACTGATTGCGAGTTTCACATTCCATTTAAAAAGTAGCACTAATGTAAAGAAAAGGTAATGCCAACGTAATTGTTGACAACTTGGAAAATACGGGATTTAACTTGCAAGACAAATCCACAAATGACAGTTACCTGCCCACATAGGTACATAATATGCATTATAGACACGTAATTATCTTCTTTCCATGCTCTTAGATATACAGCTTTGAGAATCTTTATATTAATTTCGTGTAGTACATGGATGGACACAGAATATCCGATAGCAGTTAGTAGTAAAGTTTCTACATAATTACATAGCGATCCTCATTAACGTGAGTATGATCATAAAACCATGTGTGTACCAAGTACCACTACCCAACCAAGTCAAAGACAAAGACAACGTTGAGAAGAGAAGAGAAGGGAAAAAAGAAACGAAGGAAATCTAAAACGGATATTAAATATTTACTGTAACAATCAATCCCATGACCACTAGACCATTAGTATGTGCTCGGACTTTTACAACTACTACAAAGAAATCCAGAATTAAGTGTAGAAATAATGGAAACTGACATTCCACACCATCAACACCTACTTCAGATGCCCGTTCCGATCCAGTCGAGATATATTTACTGACTCGTACCGTACGAGTCGTACGAAATAACCAATGCAAAGCAAATACATAGATAGGCACAAATAACTGCCTTCACGAGTCCCAATACATACGCAATTATTTTCACGGCTACCACCACAACGCTCCGCCGATATGATATGATATACCTCCCACATGTATCATATAGTAAATTAATTATCCAGCTATTGATTAGTTCCCTTTATAATGTACGAAGTTAAGTAAAATGTCTTGACTTGAAACGAATGTGAATTGAATCGTAAGTTTGCTAATAATGTGACAAGCTACAACACCTACTTTTATGGGTAATTTAATGCATAGGTATTTTAACGTATCGCAATTATCGTAACATGATTGTGCCTTATAAAGTGCAAAATGCAATGTGTATCGTACCAGTACCGTAAAGCATCGTATATCGTATCATATTTCATGTTTCGTATCGTACCGTGCCCTATGGCTGTGGTTGCCGTTGTCGTTGCACCCGCGCCGTGTCAAGTCAATGTTTGCCTCTACAGTTTTATTACAACGTCTCCCCAGACAAATTACATACATACATGTCTCCAGCACATTGCCTTTACCATTACACATCCATACCCGCAATCTATACACCAACACCCAAAACAAATTCGAACCTAAACTATACCACGCTACAACTCGGTCACAATCACAATGCACTTCCGAATCCGAATCCTAATTCCGAACCGTTCTCATTTTCAAACATACCGACAAAAGCAAACTATGAACGAAAACCACATTTAGGAGCTAATACCAAAGTGCTTACATAGGTACCTAGGTAGCTCTACATGCAATGTTAGTCACACAGACAACCGCAGTAGCAAGGTAAACCACAAACTAACAGCGTAACTGTAATGAGTCTCTACATATGCAATGCAGTTCCAGGATCTACTTCAATATCATTTCCCTATTTTCTACGATTTATGTCAATCTCCCAACAACCAGTGTAGGCTAAGAATACGTTAACATTTGACATGGAAAGGGCGATCCACATTTAAATAACACCGTTATTTTATTTCCTCTAATCATAACATCCTTTAAGTTGAAGGTACTTTGCAACACGATACTTTCATTTTTCAAAACGTGTCATAAGTGTTCCAGAGGAGCTATTCACACACTTAATACGTTCTCAAAAAAACCTTCTTGCAAGCTACACAACCAGAGCTGCCAGAGTATCTGTAAATTGTGGCCTTTTTCAAAACCTAATAATACAATACCTATATGTAAACGTGTAGCAGTAGTTTAAGAAAAATTCCGGGTTTTCGGAATTCTATAAACACTGGGACACACATTTAGAAGCTTGTCTTTTTCCCATTCTTACTAAATAGTAGAGATG
>JAAXYX010002839.1:0-16125 GCA_036851915.1 Ptenothrix huangshanensis | reverse complement strand
ATGATGGAAAAATGTATGCATGCAGGATTGTAGCTATACCTACTTATAACTGTAATAATGTAATAGTAGGTATGTAATAACCATACAACCACGTTGTCGTCTTTCATTTGGTTATACCTATGAACTTTTATCCGATGCATCATCTCTTTTTTATTTGCAATAATATACATAGGAATGCATATTATTTCAGTAATACTTATATGTAGTAGTTCAGATTCTGGAGTTAGATATGTCGGAGCGATGGTTGGTATGGGTTTTGATAGAATATCTGTATGGGAATAGGGCATGCAATCTTAAACCTTTTTCTAAGTCTTAAAATTAAGATTGAGATTCAAGTACGTACATATTCTAGTCCATCTCGAGATATCTCCACTCAGAGATTTGGCACTTGGTTTTGCATGCTTTAGTAGGTACCTACTTTCCTGTGCTATCTCGTTTTGGAAGAACATGTTTCCAAAAATATGACTCATTATTATCAATAATATTTGAAAGGCCAGGGGAGTCTAAATTCAGCATCAGCATGTAATCTATCGTAACTGTAAGAGTAGAGTGAAATAATAAGCCTTAATCACCAGCATTTAGTTCAATTACATACTTGTAACATATCAAATTAATAGCAGTACTAAATTAATGTAATTACTAAATTGCGTTTAGTTGGGGTGCAATTCGGCACTGTCGGTGTCTGTAAGTCTCGAGATTTGGAAATTGAGAATTTTGAAGTTACAAGTACAACCACACGAAACTGTAACCTTTTTCATTTCCAATAGTTTTTCACGTGTTTTTGAGATTGGGTTCAATATATCGCATATTCACAATTTTGCTATAAATGTTAAATGAGGTAAAACCAGACTCTTAAAGGTTAAACAAGAAATGGTGTACATATTATGAAGGTGGATTTACTGTGTTTTCAAGAGTGTCTCAGTTTTGTTTTTTGTCAACTTTTGCTAAGCCGCATTTTGATTTTTAGGAGACGACATGTACTTCCTTTTAAGTAATTTTACCGACCGTCGTTAAGTGCTTAAAAAGCATCCATTATTTCGAGTTATAAGTACTTTCAAAATAGGTGTGCTTAGCATAACATGTTGGCTAGCAGTGATAATTCCATCGTTGTTGAAGGAGCACTGCCAGAACCAGTCGAGTCATTAAATTTTCCAGCAAAAACGAATGACAGGTATACTGGTCTGGTCTGGTATGACAGTGCTTTTGCTTTTAGTCAACAAATCATTTGGCTAGTACTGCACCTTCAAGTCCAAATCCAAATTCGACTCCAACAACGATGTAAGAAGTTAAGAAAAAAATCCATGTGAGTATGCTACAGCCAGTAGCTACGAGCTACGTAGTTAGTTCCCATTCATTTGAATGCTTGACTGTACAGTAGTTATGAAAAGCAAATAAACTTTTGGAAAGGTTCTTTCAATTCCTCTTTTGTCTTCTACGGAAGAGCTTAAAGCTCCAGGCTCCCGAGTGCACACTCGAAACGTAAGTGAAAGACAAAGTCCATTATCAGCATCAGCATCAAGAATTCAACAAATTCTACATCTTCTCACCCATACCGTTTAAGGCCTATACAGTGCAATCCAAAATCCAATGCAGTGCAACTTGCATTGCATTGTTATTCCAGTTCACAGCAAGATCACTAACCATTTCTTTCGTTCGAATTTGTGAGGATATGCTTGGCTCCCATATAAATGCCTTGTTTATGGTCTCGTCAGATAAGTAGCCGGAGCAAGGAGCACGTAATGTGCTCACATACCATGTGTATTTGTTGGAATGGTTGAGGTTGTGAATATCCTTTAGCATTAGCTCTAGCCGTGTGCAGGCATGGTACAATTAGGCATAAGATATTTGAGGTATTTGCTATGCCTATGGCTTGAGTTGATCACCTGAACACAACTGTTCACTTTATTGTTTATGTATAACAATGCGAGAGTGACTTTGGTTTAGGAATTGGAGGTGTATTGTTACCTATCCCTGCAGTGCAGTATAATATTGCCTCACATTTTCCTTAAGGCACCATCCAAGTCTAAGCCATGTGATGAATTGAATTGAATTGAACGTGAGTCAGCTGCAGTAGGTATAATATACAGTGAGGTTATTACGAGCTTGTGTTGAACGGGGCGACTCGATGTAGTTTAGGTTCAGGACGCACAGGTAAAAATGAGCTGCAGGTCTGTAAGAACCACAGTCTACAGTCGTTGAGGATCTGATCTAACCACCCAACTTCCAACATCCAACTCCAACTTATAGCATTGGCCATCTGACTCTGACTTGACTTGCAGTTGCAAGAAAGCTCCATCAACCATCACCGTCTTTGCATATGGTATAGAATTAATGTTACAACTACATCCAACTACTCATACTCACTACAGCTTGAACAACGTACCCAACACTGTACGCAATCCTCAGATGAGACAACAGACGGTTCAAACTCAAAGATTCTCAGACAGACCTGCAATGCATGAGGCGTGCGAGCACTGACTTCATTTTACTCTCGATTCTCGACGAGTAACAACGTTGTGGTCGAAGCTCCGTCCACGAACGAATCTTCATTCGAACAAATTGCTGGCTATTTCTTTGTCCTCTTAACATCACTCCATCCCGTCATTCTCCTTCAATTTGCAATGTTCCAAAAATAAAAACATCTTGAATTATTTCATTCGGGACTTGTGGACAATATTTTCGTATTTACCAGTACCGTATTCTTTTATTTGCCGATCTTTCTATTACTTTTTTCTATATTCCTATTCGGAGTTTATTCCATGTGAATTCTTCACCCGGTATTAACTGTTTTGCTTTGAGTCAATTTACCGAATCTGACCAGTAAGAGAAGATTGACTTGGTTGCAACAATTTAGATACCAACATCGGCAACTTAACTAGAACGAGAACAGGAACGTCTCAGCACTGCAACTCAGTGTGGTTTGGTCCCGAGTTAATTATTTGTGCGCCTAATTTCTGCACGTTCTGCATAGCGGTTTCAATCTTACCCAACAAAGACGTCGCTCCCGTACCAGCTTAAATTGCAAAAGTGAAGAGTTTCCATCGTTTATTGTCAGTGATGAGCATATGACTGTCTGTAAATGAAGTCTTGGAGATATCTGTAATATTCCGTATTCTGTGTTCATCCTGTACTGGCTGTACAACACTGACTGGGTGAAGGAAGAAAGATAAGTAGATAAGTACTAGCAGATTGTCATTGTCAGACCTAGTATTTGGAAAAGGAAGATAATCCAGTTTTTTACTACCTCCAGTTTTATTGGCAGTCATTTGGTGATCTGAAATTTTCATTTCGTTTCATCACGTCGTCATCGTAATTACATTCATTCATTCAGTCAGTCAATTTTTTCCGCTGATCTGCAATCTCGGTGATTCTTATTAGTGTAAAAAAAGTGGAGCATTAGGAGAAGCACTGGCTGAACGACTGGGACTGGGACTGGGAGTTATAGTTGGTCTAATAAAAAACAAGAATAAACGCGTACAAGAAGGACAGACAGAAATAATGTTGGAAAGCGACGGAATCAGTGATGATGTGAGTGACTGGGGCTCGGATTTTGACGAAGACGTCGAGGATGACAAGGTAAATTAATGGTTGAGTATATTTTATCTCTTTTTTAATGTTCATCTTGAATTTCTTCGGCGTTCTACTTTTACCTCTTTGACTTTGACTTTATTCTATCTTCTGTAGTATTTACTTTAGTCTCATTTCCTTTTCATGCGTGGCTAATTGTTTCGTATTATTTTCCATCGGTTCACTGGTCAAAATTACCACCATGTAACTATTGACATTGGCAGTAGATAGTGAGCATTTTTTAGATAATCGTAGTTCGTAGTTACTTATGATTATAGCATTATTTAAAAAACAGTGGGAAGGTAATTACAATGCTTATGTAGGAGAAGAAAGGGATGGAAGTTTTTAATATCGTTTTTATTGTCATTGGCTGTTTTTGTTTTTGCAAAACATTCGCTGTTTTCAACTTTCATTAAGACAGGTTTGAGTTGAGTGTTGGTTCCTTGATACCAGATGAGTTCGAGAATGAGAACCAAGAACTAAACTCCTTGGGAGAATTTAGGTGAATTATGGGCAAGTAAGTCTTGTAATTACACCCAAAGTAACTAGTACCTATGTAGTACAGTGGTTAGACCTCAAGGTTAGATGGAAGTTTACGATGCACCTGCAGCTGCAGCTATATAGAATATAGAATTGCCAAAATTTTCGTAGGGTTTAGCGACACAGACTCTTAACTGGGTACATGTACCCTTAACTGTTTCAAAGGTGTTCGCCATTACTCTTAAGCCAAATTATGCTAATTTGTGTTTTCCTCAGTATAGTAATCGTACGCCATGTCACATGTGGGTATTTACGACATTCAAAGACAAAAGCATTAGCAAGATTATGCTACAATTATCCCGACTAAGGATAACGACACTATTAAGTGTTATTCTTTTGAGGCTAAATTTTGCATTGAGAATAAAAAAAATCTTACGTGTCCTTTTCGAAGTGCGATACCATTTTAGGTACTTTGAGTTCGGAGCTTGGAAGTACTTAAATATACTTATGAATATGTCGTTAATTACTTCCCGTACACATGGTTATGGTTAGTTTGATTTGACAAGAAGTAGCAATTAGCGATGCGAAATCTTGTCCAGTTGTAGGTATTCGCAAGCATCAAACGTGTAAATGCAATAGTAGTGGTATTTGTATGTGACTGAATTGCGGCGAAGTAGCCTAAATATTGCTCAATATTCAAGGAATTCGTCACAACCGATGCGTCTCATCTAAATCTGGTTGTATAGTTGTATTAATGCAAGCAAAAGCAAAGACTTATCTATAGGTTCCTTAATTGCAATGGATTGTGTGAGAAACTTGAGAATTAGTCATGCCGAACAATGTTGTTGCATTCTGGCATTAAATTTTTCAGGTATGCGTGAAACATGGTGACGGAAACGTCAAGATGCTAACAATAACAATGAGGTGATGGTGATACTAAAGGTATACTAGATACATATATATGTAGTATACATAAGTATGTATGCAGCCACATTTATCTCACATCAACCACCACCATGTATCTGTATACCTTGGCATATGTATGTTTTGCTCGTGCTCTTTACTTGTACACAGATTTAGTAGACCAAACCATGTACTTGCACGATATTGCTTCTATAATTTTTATTTTGTAGAACAAGCTTGTATGTAATTTGTGACTGTATCTTTCATCAGTAAAAACTCTTTAGCCGCTGATGATTTCGAAATACTTTTTTTCGAACTGTTGAAGAGATACTTGTAGGTATATAGGAAGGAACCTACATAATTACTTACCTACATTTTATGATAGGTGTAGGAGCACAAAGATTTGCAGATAGGGCGTGAAAGTACGAACGAAGTACAAGGTGGCAAATTACAAGCTCTACGATTCTAAATTGAAACTACTAAGAAAACGCCACGGTTGATATACCAATAGTAAAACGATGAACATGGACATATTTATTTCGTAAGGTCTGTCTCTTTTCAGATTGATTAACATTAACATACTGAAAAGTACAGACCGTAGGTAATATGACCTATAGTATGTAATTTAGTCTGTTAGCGCAATGCACTCACTGTTCATTGAAAAATAATCATGCTAAACCGAGCAGTTTTAAACTCCTTTAATACTTGGATTAGTCTACCTAACTTTACCTTGTCTTACCTTGCCTTGCTTTGCTTGTCGACTTAATAAGGGATTACAAAGTGAAACACCATTTCAACCGACATTCAACTTTGTTTGGCTTGTTTGGAATTGGAAACCTCACCTGGCAGACCAAATTAAGAAATCAAATCAATAAAGTATCCTTCAAATCAGTTGGTTATCTTGTCATTTTTCATTGTATGTTCGTGTTTCTGGTATTATTTGTAGGTGTCTGGTAACCAAAAAAACATGCGAAGGAGTTCAGTCAAGCGCTTCCTTGTTTTTAATATAAGTGTAAATCTGATTTTTTTAAAAATACCGTTTTTGACGAACTAAATAGAATACAATAGACAGCACATATGCGACATGAGGGTGACTCACGTCATGTCATAATCTATTCTCTATGCTGTTCATTTCTATTCCCGCCCTGATTGCGCTCACAAGTGGGATCGAAAGCGTGGGAATTTCGATTATTTTAAATCGTTTTAGTAGCATCATCAATAAAAGAAATTTCTACATGTATCTGGATCCAAATTCTGAATATTGAGCTAATGCGACTGTTGTTTATCTTCAACTTTTCGTTTTCTGTTGCACCATACTTGCAGTGTTTTCCTCAAATTAATTTATAACACTCTTGTTGTTAAGCATGTTTGAAATAAATTATAAGGAAGGTGTTTGAATTATAATAGAAAAGTAGTTTGAGATTGCTGATTTCTCACCAATAAAAGCCGGGCAGTTATTGTTATATTTCTTCATAAAAGGTGTAAGTGATAAGTGTTTATGCAGGTAGAAATAATATGAGACCTAATATAATAGTAGTAATTAACATATTTAAAATTAGAATGACACAAGTTATATATATTTGTAACCTGCAACTACTTTTACAACTATGCTCTATTTGTATAGCAGTCAGCCTACTTCCTCCACAATTAACACTGATAGAGTAATCAAGCAAATGTTTAACATTTTCATGATCTTGTTCATGTGTTCTTGTTTTTATTTTTCTTAGAGTCATATTTTATTGCCGAAAATGTTTTATTCCTCTAAGTCTTTGTAGGATTAGTTGTACTATATTGTGCTAAGTGTTTGTAGTGAATTGTTAATATTGTGAGTGCTAGTGCTATAAAAAGTATGAAGCGTACGTCCATCAGTTGTCAGTCTGTGCCCTTAAAACGCTCAAACGCTTGGTTAGCACTGACATTCATTTCTCTATACCCGTATTTCGTATTTCTGTTTTCTCAGCAGGTGATGAATAACGTATACCTATCTGTACAAGTTACACGGTTGAGTAAATCGTAAAAAATATAATTGCATATCTTCCTAGCTCTACGGCTAAGTAATTCTTGCTAAATATATATTTGTCGCGGTGATAAAGACTCATAGTAAAAAATTCAGTTTCTTTGAAGCCATACGACATGCCTATGTCGTGTTTGTCTTTCAGTCCAGTAGCAAAGTATTGATTATTTATAATATCGTCACTAGTTGTCAGTTGTTCATCGTAACGATAAAGTTTGTCGTTAGACAAACAATTTAGTGTTCTCACCATGGACATCAATGTCAGTCTTATTGTTCAAGTATTATATCCTTTTTAAATAAATAAACTCAAGCGCACTTACCTCATTCCATAGGTAGATGTGTGGGTAAAAGTACCTACAATACAAGAGAACACGAAGGCTTCTTACTTGTACTTGGTGTAGTTTCCCTTTAATAATGCCTTAACCACGTTCAAGTTTCAAGCTGAAGAAACCACAGCTTGAAATAATCATAGAATTGTGAAGGTGCTGAAAACCCGTTTTCTCATTATTTCTTTTATTTCTTTATTTCTTCCATAATTGCAGTGCAGCACATGTACATAGGTACATCCATGCATGCATGTGTGTCCCACAACAGCTTCGTTCTGCCTTTACTTAAAAATAATTTTTTCACTGGGTTTTTAGGTAATCATGAGTAACCTAGAAGTAAGTCGTGTATTAATGCTAGAATTATGCATAGTAGACGCCTGGTGTGAAACGCGTGTCTACATACATACTACTTACATTCCATGTAATTATACTTTTGTACAATTTTACATGGAGTTATTAGCAAATATCCGGTGTTTTAAGAGAGTAGGAATATAGCTAATGAGTATGCTTGTTTGTTCTTGTTCATCATCTCTTTGCTATAGTTCTGTATAAAAGTGTGAAAAGTAAGACTTGGAAATTAGCTTGGGAGTAGGTATGTGTGGAAACCACTTGCCTGCTACTGACAATCAGTTTTTGTTGAGTTATTATACAGAATAATGTATGAGAACTGTCCAAACGTAGAAACGCCATTTCTCATTTTAAGTGAAACATCTCGTGAAAAATGTGGGAGCATTCGAGCACGCATTGACATTGCTAGGCACTGGGTTTCTGTGTTAGTCTAAATCCAAAGCCAAATCCAACTTGAGCTCCTTCAGATCTTAATGTAATATAATTACCCATGTTAGCTGTCATTGAATTGGCGTCGCTGAAGGGTATTAGTGCCTGCTGCAATGTACGGTGACGTCGAGTTAAGTCCGTAAAATTGGTTAAATTATGCTCTGAACCTATTCCCTGATTAATTGGGCTGATGGGATGAAAAAATTGCACAAAAAATCCGTGAATCGTGGTAAACCGAAATAAGAGGAATGGGCAGTCGTTAAAATAAATAGCGAAGACTCAAATGTAGGTTTTAGTTTTTGTTTACGCTATTCATTGGCATAACCAAAATGTATACACATATTATATGACATTAGTATTACCCATATTGGGTTTTCTGGTTGCAGTTTATAGTTACAGTGGACTCGGTGCATGCCAATTATTATGACTTCATGATGTAAATAGTGCAGATATAAAATCAGCAGACGTCGAGACTATAACATGTAAGAACTGTACAAGATGAATGGAGCTTGGACATATAAACTACCTACCTATGTATATATAGTGCTAGTCTATGGCGTATTGTATTTGTTTTGTTGTGCGCTAAAATAAGTTGAAACGTTGGATATTCAACCGGTGAAATAAAAATTGGGCCGTGTCAGGTATGTGAGTAACTTGGTGTAGTTTAGTGACCGTACGTCGAAATGGAGTAACTTCATCAGTTACAGCTACAGTGACTTAAACTGTGGATTCATTCATGCAGATTTTATAACTTCATTTTCGCCTGCAAAGCCATTTGAATTTTACGGCAGATTAAAGTCGAGATGCATCTAATTGAACGGTTTATGTGTACCTATGTGGTTCTGTGTCGACTTGCCTAATTTAGGCAGAAACGTTATAATTAATGGCAGGCTACAGATACATTGAAAGCTAACAGTCAATACACCCATGTATTTATATACAGCACTGTCAGTCATCCCAGTGTACTCCAAATGTTTCAAGAAGATTCCAAATAGTTTTGTAGGTAAATAACGGCCGTTGCGACCCACGTANAAGCTAACAGTCAATACACCCATGTATTTATATACAGCACTGTCAGTCATCCCAGTGTACTCCAAATGTTTCAAGAAGATTCCAAATAGTTTTGTAGGTAAATAACGGCCGTTGCGACCCACGTATGTAATTCTTGACTTCTAAATGCAATTCATGCATATGAGCAGAAGAACGTTAAGGCAAATATTAGCTTAGTGTACGTTAGGTATGCAGCTTCTCGGAATTTATAGTTAATTGCGGGAAAATCATGCGTCTCCATTTAGCCTGTTTATTTCGTCGCTTTAGTTGTAAAACTGTTGCTGTTACTCAACGTTAGCTCAGCAAGTCATCCGTTATGCACATTGTTTGGAGATAAATCTTATTATTCTTACATGGAGTATGCCAGTCAAGTAGAGCTCTTCGGATATGTAGGTTCACACTAAATTCTGTATTAGCATTGTGATTGTGAGTAATTATTTGTGTAGCTATTGTCTTCGTTTAACTCGCTGTCTTAGGATTACGACTCTGGGTAGTTTAATGCTTTGCCTTCTCATGCTATTCAGTTAACATTATAACTGCAGTCAGACAATCTTCTTGTAACATCGAGTTGAGTGTTCAATCGGACTTTGGTGTGTAGGTACATAATTGTTTACATCTTCTCCCAGTACATTTTAACTTGAGGGTACTTGTCAGGGAATATTTTAGAGGAAATTTGTGCTAAACACATGCACAAACAGTATTATAATTATTATGCTTGTCATATTGTTCTTTGACGTTGACGTGGACGTTTGCAGTCAGCATGCAGCAGTATTTATATAATTATATTATGTTTATTTATATTTCCTAAAGAGAAAGAGATCTCACAAGATAATTCTTAAAGATCCAATGCTTCTTTGCTGGAAAAGATATTACTCAAGTAGCTATGATTATGATGATTATTGCTCAAAAGTTTAGGGCTTTTGGTCTCAGTCAGATTAAGTAATTATGCAAGGAAGTTTTTAGCCTTCAGGTTTTGGCTTTGGCCTTTGTACTACTAGGAGGAGTGCATTTCAATGTATATACCTAACCAACATGGCTCAATTAAAATCGACATCATACATTCATAATCAGTCACGAATCTCACCTTTCTGAAAAACTTTGTTGGAAGAAAATGCGTAGGTAGATGTTTGGATTAATACATATGCGCCCTAGAAAGATCTAAACGTTTCAAAATTACGTTCTTCAAAAAAATATCTTGAGTATTAAACTACTTGAATAGGTGCATATGTTGAAAGGTGTGTAAAGAATATTTATCGAAACCACGTTTTTTTAACTAGGATCACAAGTTTTTCTACAAAACCATAATCATGCTCTAGAGTTTTTGATTTTTAAATTACCTATTACATTTTTCCTTAGCGTCAGTTATCGTCTCATTTTTTCAACACTATTTTACTGCAGTTAAAAGTTTGAAACAAATATGATATCAACTAGTTTTGTTCTTATATAGGTATAGGCGTATGTTTTGAGATATTATTATCCATTCGTCACGTGGATTTTTTACATTCATGATCCATCCATGCACGTATGGATGAAGCTTCTCCCATAATCACACGATTCGTCTATTGTTTGTGTGTAAAATTTTGTTCAAAAGACGAAAGTGTTTACAAGTAAACTCTCATAGTTGTTATTTCCGTCATCCGGATTGTCAACATTATTTCATAGGAGGAAAGTAAATTCCGGAAAGTAATTGATATTCTTCCTTATATTATTTGCAAACATGCAAGAAATTAAATACATATTCATTTATTTTCAAATTTTATTATACAGTGCAAAACGTCTGATCAGATTCATTCGAAATGCAACCTGATCCTAGAATGGATGTGGATTGTAAATGAAACTTGCAAATGAAATAGTATAGTGAAGGAGTGATTCTGAATCTGTATTGAGAAAGTTGTGGCAAACCTAATTGGAGGTAAGGATTTCACGAATCTGATATCTTAAAATGGGATGGTGGCCATTTATGACAAACTCCCAAAACGATCGTCATTTCGATGCAATTCTGTATTGAAATCGTTTTTTGTTTAATTTCGTTAGTGTCACATTTAAAAAAAAGTTTAATTATAAAATGCTTGACAAAAGCCGATTTGGAAACATTGACAAGCATTTACCTTATTTTTTTAATATCTTATTAGTATTGGCAATTTAACTGCTAAGTTGTGTAACTGCTCTTATTAGAAGTAACAGTAGGTCATGTGTCAGGTAATACATTTTTCGTTTAATCTTTGCCTCAAAATAGTTCACTTACCAATACATCTGTATTTCGAATTTGCTTGTTAACTTTGCTTGCACTATGACACAGGATCAAATTTATCAAAATTCTATGGCTGATTTGTAATTGCTTCCATTTACGTAATGCAATCATTAATCATGGTCATACATTTAGTCGATTGTTGATAAGTGTTTTGTATCCAATGTTCTGTGTTCTAAACGATGTTGTCCGTATAGCCATCTGGCCCAATGTAATGTAATTGTGAATAGATGGATGGTAATAAATAGCTGCGATTACACAAAGGAACTTATTCATCAGGTTGTGAATCACAGTAAGATAATACGATAATATTATGTGGCTAAAACTTTCAAGTCATTCCATACCGCTGGCTACGGCTACATAGGTATCCGATTACATTACACGTGTATAACTTGCGCTCGTGCTTGTTCTTTACCTTTGCCTTTGATTTGGATTTGGAAGTGACACCTAAATGTTAAACGGCCTTCGGTGGACAAATTCGGTCACACGCCAACCCAAAGTGGCAGCGGATTAACATCAAAACACGACTGAAAATGCAGTTCAGGGTTAGGAAATTTATGGGATGCATAAACCTACCTGACTCTGACTCCTACCTGTTTGGCTATTTTGTCAGTCTTGTAGTGTACTGCAGTGGGTACCTCCTATCTACCTGCAGATAACAAGCTGATCTAAAAATTGCAGCCTTCAGCTGACTCGCTGAATAAGCATAATCTTATTAAAGTCATCTTACGAAAGAATACAGACAGGCTCCACGAAATTACCTTATGAATTAAATTAACATTTGATTTAGGTAGGAACTCAAGTACACATGATGTCAAGTGAACCAGCTGTACTCAAACAGGGTTGGACTTCTTGGACATCGGCATCAGTATCGACAGGAACATAAATTTGATGTTGTAGTTTTTAAACTTGATTCCACTTTCTTTCTTGCGTTTTGATTTAATTCAGTAACTTTGTTGCATCATTCTTGTTGTTATTCTTGTGAGCTGGCAGAAAGAATGCATTTTATCTGGAAAGTCCCAAGCCCATTTCTCAAAATGTTTTTACAACCTAATTATATTTGCTGGAATGAGCTACCTGATTTTCTAATTAAGATGCTTACCATTCACAACAATAATTAGAGGTGACATGATTGAAGAGTTACGAAGTTGAATCTGTAACCTCAAGATCAAGACTAATCGGGTACATTGCCAATAATTACTTTACATAGTTTAACTTACCATTAATGATTAACGTTCGGGTACTCTCCTTGTGAATGCACAGCGAGGAAGAAATTACATAGAGGGAATTAAAGCCTACGTACCTACTTAAAATAATCGTCTTATTTTTATTATCAAAATAATATTATACACCAGGTACCTATATGTTTTAATTGAAAAATATAAAGGTCACCGATGCCACATTATTAATCATTAGTGTAGTATAAAGATGCCAACTTTTGAGTTTAGACTTTCAAAAGTTTTACGACTGTTACTTTGTTTGTGGGATGAAGGACTACTGATTGCTGTTAATGATATAGTTTTCTGTTCAGGGATCAATTTGTCATAGATATTTGATTAGACTTGTCAATTGCCAGGCCAGGTATGACTATGGTCATGGTAGTGAAACTAATTACAATCTTAGCACAAGATAAGACTTTTTGTTAACCATTTGCAAACAGAAGTATGTAAATGGCCAGTTAGACTTTGCACACAACAGTGAATTTACTATGCACCTATGTGTCTTTTCACTTGTCATTTGCTTTAGAGAAGATAAACATTTATGCCTATGTTTCTTTAATTCACCGTTTGCGCTCGAAGGCATCAAGACTAAGTTTGTTTTTTGCTGCACTATCAAGGATTTTTGTGGTAAACTGGACATGCAAGGTATTTATGTTTGGTTTGTCATCGCTTGGATTTTAGTTGTGTGGAGTACACCTGTATAGCAACAGTAAGTACTCTAATGAAAATTAGCAATGAATGGGACAATGTTGAGCAAGTAATAAAAGTCAGTTAACAAAATACTAATTGCTCATAGTGTTGGGTGCATTTAAATAATGGGAGGATCCTAAAACAATTTTTGATACTAATGGAGGCTATGGAGGTATTTTACGATGAAAAAATAAATGAGTTTTCGCTCATTTATTTTTGATTACCTGCTCAAGCTGTTATGAAGTCAGTGTATGATGAGATGAGTAAACACTGTTGGACTCAGGAGTGCAAAAGTAGTAGGTGCATGTAGAGTATCCTTCTGTAAGTCGTTTATCTCCTGCTTCACATATTTCACTACGTAATTTTTCGAAACTTGAATTCTATTTTCCTTTCCTGTGATGGTAGGATTACATACATTACACCGGACCCAGTCTAGCTTCTCAACTTATGTTGATTCTTTGTGTGTAGGTATCTATCTATGTATGTACCTGCAATGACTGTTTGCAGTCACATCAAACTTTCAATTTCAATTTTCTCATTGAAATTCAAGCTGCTTCTTCCGCACAATCAGTCGCTCATCTTTCGAGTCTCGAAGTCTCGATGAGCTAGACAATACGCATGCAGTATGTTATCTTGAAATACCAATCTAACGTATAATGCATAGAGTAAGGTATATATGCATACATACATGTAGTCTCTTCCTATGCAAAACAAGTTGACATATTTTATTAACCATTTCATTTTGCTCTGGCTGTGGCAGTTTAGCATTCATTCGAACCATACATAGATACTGTATTTATATTTATAAGAGGATCGAATAAATTTGTATATGGAGAGTATAATTTTCTTTTCTTTCTCTACATATGATATATCATTACATTGCATTGAATTGTGGTTGTGATTCTTCTAGCCATAAACTTACTCTGCGACAAAAAGTTAAAATGGAATACATTTTACATGTATGGATGAATCGTCGCAGTCGCTCTGACAGGAAGCAATGAGTTGACAATAAAGTTATGGCACAGCACAGCTGTAGATGCTTTTGTTGATATAGATGTATCACAATCACGGCATCATATCACTTCTACCTACCTACATTTATTTACCCCCGCGTACCTGCCTCGCGTCTCGAGTGTGTGACTAAAAATTGAATTTTTTAACAGAGAGATTTTAGAAAATCTTACTTACGTAATTAGATGAGTGAAAGATAAAATTGGTCTTCATGCCATGATCATGAGGGTGTGTAGTAGGGTACGGTGTAGCCTGCCGTTTTTTCTTTGGCAGCCACCAGCTTCATAATTGGTCGTAAATAGAAGGAAAGAAGATGGTTGAAAATTCAATTAATTTTTAAAGATAAGCTGTCCAGATGTAAACGAATATAGGAATGTTAATGACAGTTTCAGTGCAAATATAGAAAATAGAAAGACGATTTATTTAAATGTACTAAGATGGTATTTCTTCCTACACTCGTATTCCTTACCATGTGTTTACATTTTAAATCATTAATTGTATAACTTAAGGCAAAATTACTACAAGGTAGTTTGACTTTTTCTTCGGTTTCTTTTGTACAATTAAGGCTGCTGACATTTTTTCAGGGGTAACAGGTGAAATTTGTTTATTTGAGGTTGTGACGCTTTCTTCCTGTTTTGTTTGATATGTTCAGGTTAAAATTGTTTCCTCACTTGTATATACAGTTTGCCTCGTTCAAGATTCAAAAATTTGACGATATTTTGAAGATTTTCATTGAACATGAATGTCTCGGGGTGAACGATACCCTTGTGTTTGTACAGTAGGCACATCACAGTTTCGCAATTGTACAAGGCGTAGTCGTGAAAAATTAAAACTGTCTCTTAAAAAATCGCAATTCCACAAAGAATCACAACTTTTTACGCTTACCATCTCCAATTGTACAACATGCTAGAAATCAAGTGTGGGACTTATCCCATGGCCCGTGAATTCTATCCACAGATAATTATTTTCCTTTTCTTGAAAAGAAATTCATGAAGGAAGGAAATCATAAATCCTGCACATCACTGCTTTATACATGTAGGTATGAATGGGCGACGACGAATACCTGCTAGAAGTAAAAACATACCTAGTTATAGTATGTGTACTCTAGACACCTAGTGTTTGCCAAATGATTTAAATAATTTATAATTCAAATCCTTTTAGTCTGCACAGTCCTGTCGTGGCGGAATACGTCGCAGACAATTAACTATGTAATTTTAAATGGTTTATTATAAATTGTAATGTTTGACTTGGTCATTTAAAGTCAAAGTCTAGTCACAGGCATGTTCGGAATCTTTGATGCCTTATTTTTATTTTGTATTTATAGATGTGCATTTCTACTTTTGCAACAAGTTATTCCTTACTGTTAAGTCATTAGGTGACTGATTTACGTTACACATACCTGCGTAATTTCTTTTCGTTGAGATGCTAAAACTAAAAGGTAGGCAGGTAATTAGTTTCGTTGGTTTATGGTCTTGGTCTTCGTCGGTTGTGCATCCTTTTCCTCACTAGCTGACTCGTCTGTCTCCCTGGTGACAAATGGTGTGGTGTGGGGTACATTTGATGGGTTGAATGATTCACAAAACGACAAACGGCTTTCACTTGCCGCCTTGCCTTCTTCCTCTTTGTCTCTTACTCCTAGCCATTGGAATGGAATTGAATGCAATTTACTCACGTATTATTGGCCTTAAGTACAATACAAAACAGAGACTGCTAGGTTAGCAGTAAAACAGGAGGAAGCTTCATATAGCTTCTTTACCAATGACTTCAATTTCAATTTGACTCGCCCTCTCGGGACTTTTGAATGGTAGATATATTATATTATGCGGTACAATCCCTTCT
>JAAXYX010002838.1:0-16130 GCA_036851915.1 Ptenothrix huangshanensis | reverse complement strand
ATTGTGATTTTAAAGTCAAATTCACCTCGAGTTCTAAATTTCATCCACAATCATCATACATACTAGACTAGAGAGGAGGGAACGCGGGGAGCGCGTATACACAGAAATACCACCAGCACCGTACACAGCCATGGTTTCGCCGAACTGGTATCAGTAGCGTAAATAGGCTTAGGACACGTAGGCCTAGACAATTCTTAAAAATGCACTGCCGTTATAGACGCGGTTTAAAATTTACACAAAACAGACGCATTTTTTTAAATTTACGCGGAAACGATGCAGTTTTTTTTAAAAATGTAAACAAAATAGACGCCGTTTTTTATATTTTCACAAAAATAAGGCATTTTTTTTAAAAAAATGTAAATAAAATAGACGCCTTTTTTATATTTTCACAAAAATAGGGCATATGTTTTAAAAGCATCAACAAAATAGACGCAATTTTTCTTATTGTTACAAAAAAGACGCAGCTTTTTAAAAATGTAAACAAAATAGACGCCGTTTTATAAATTTTCATAAAAACAACGAATTTATTTTAAAAATTAAACAAAATAGACGCAGCTTCAAATTTTTACAAAAACGAAGCTATGTTTTAAAACCTAAACACAACAGACAGTTTTTTTATTTTACGCGAAAACGACGCAGCTTTTTTAAACTTAAACAAAATAACCGCCGTTTTTCTTAACATTTGCACAAAAAGACGCAGTTTTTAAAAATCACACCAGAAAGGCTCATTTTTTTAATAACTTGCATTAAATAAGATGCCTTTTTTTAAAATTTTGAACTACAAAACATAAAGTTTTTGAAAAAAATCCTGCGATCGCTACCGACTGGTTGTGGTACTTGTTCTGGGTTGGGAGAGTCGATGACATCGAAGGAGAAAACCATTCGGTCCCCTTGCATGGGAAAAAGATGGAGAGAGAATGAAGAATGGAAAGAAAGAATAACACGGTGCGATGATAACCTTTGCGTGCAACGTAGGTACATTCTCATGATCAGATAGTCATGCGTCTTTTCCCTGCAAAATTCTTTAAGACGATTTTACGTTGGCCTCTTACTTTTCCTATCTCAATCTATCATTATTTTTATTCAATTTCTCAAATATAAATGTTTGTGGGAAAATGCCCTTGTATTATGCCCGGTTGGGGAAACACGAACAGAAAAAATTATAGCGGATCGCTTTCATCACGATCACGATTCAGATTACTGATATGATATGCTGATACCATCATTTCGGAAACAAGTCAGCACTGCTATAATAACTGTTCATTAAAAAGTCTCTAATTTTTGCACTGCACTGAATTCAACACACATTCAGATTTTCACGGGAAGGAGTAAGTAGAACTTGATTTTTTCTTATACGCTTTCCATGCAAATATCTGCACGTGCACTTAATGACACGTTGGCCAATGCCACGTCTCTTCACTAAACCTTCATTGGTGCATATACAGAGTATAGGTATATGGCAGAGTACATAGACGCGTGTCGTATTCAGTCCCAGTCCAACCGCATAGCATAGCATAGGAAAGGTGGTGGTGGTGGTGGTTGCAATACTTGGTTTAGAGGCGGGAGTTTAATGCCTAACGGTTTGACTCCGATGCGATGGGATGCGATGCGAATGCAATGGAGAAAAAGACGAGAGATGAACAGAGCACAGCTACTTTTATTTTCCAGCATTTTTCTTTCCACTTCTTGAGACTGTGAAAGGAAATAGAGGCATTTACTCTGCCTCTGCCTTCTTTTCATCCAACAACCTCTTATCCTCTTCCCAACCAAGGATGTGCTGCGGATGAGTCAAGTTGTGAAATAAGATTCTTGTCTCATACGATTCTTTATATGGTGCATTTATGCTCCCCTACCTCTTTATACATATAGTCTAATCGTGTATATATACCTGTGCTCCCTGCACTAACACCTACCCAAATACCACCACCATCCTCTATAGACACTTAATACTTACAACTTAGGGGAAATGCTTCACAACTTAACACACACACCTCACTACTCATTTCATTTTGTAGGGGGAGTTTCCATGTAATATACCTTTTACGCACTTTCCGATCCTCCGAGTATAAAGAAACGGCTATTCCAAAAATGGGAGAAAACGGCCATTCAAAAGCTCATAGGAGGAAAAAATAGTGAGAGAACAACATTGAGAAACATCAAACCCGAGACTTTGTTGATAACTGACTCCGCTTGCGAGTATCATTTATGGAGTGGGGTTGCTATAGATCCTACAGTGTACAGTAGAGTGGATACACTGGAAAAGCTGTTGCAGTTGAAATGTCAAAAGTCTGTTTGTTTGTTTTATTCATTATTAGAATGCCAAGAGGATTAGTATATGCACATATACCTTTTGGGTTTCATGATGTATGTATGCATTTAGAATGAACATCTCAACATGAGGGAATACAATTTCTGCTTGCATTCTGGTATAATTATAAACGTATTTAGGATGCAATAAAGTCTAACTAAAAGATTTATAAAAAACTAAAGCGCATTTAGAAACGTATTTCGAAGTTCATGATGTGCAGTGTTTAAAAAGAATTAACTTTTTTGAAATAACTTTTACGTAATTTTGAACCTTTTTTGAAATAGTTTTTGAGCAGTTTTGAGACTTTTTTGGAATAGTTTTTGAGCAATTTTGAACCTTTTTTAATATAGTTTTTAAGAAATTTTCAATTCCTTTTGAAATGACTTTTATGCACTTTTAAACTTTTGACTGACTGGCACTTGAACACTTTGTTTATCAAAATAGCGTGTTTACGACATTTTGAACAGTTTTGAAATGGTGTTTGTAATTATTTTGACGTTTTTTGAGATTGCTTCCTCATAAAATCTTGCACTTTTTGAAAAGTAAATACTTCAAAAGTTCACCTCGAAAGTGCACCCATTTAAAAATCTAAAATACATCTAAAACACACAAATTATCTAAAACGCTTCTAAAATACTTGTTCAATGCGTAAATTACTTAAGATGCATCCTAACTGCGTTTATAATTACGCCAAATCCTAGTCCAGGTTTGGCTTTCTACATACATAAATGCACTTTTTCCTGTTTGAAGATTCTGTAGTTTTTCCAGTGTTCCTATAGCCTTTAAAAGGACATGTTGCATAATATATTCAAGATTCAAACCCCAGTTCAGTTGCTCAATACTACATGTATAGGTACCTAAATAGCATATAACTTTAGAATATTCCGGTTATACATTGACAGTGAGATCTGAGTTTATACATACCTATAAGGAAGATGCAATGTGATACTTTCACTTTCATGTACTACGATACAACTGCAGTTATGTACGTAAAACCAGAAGCGGACGACTGTCCCGTGTGTGCTCAAAACATAAACACTTTGAGTTCACAGGGCCGTGTGTGTACAAGGTTGCACTCATTAATGTACAGATAAATTTCGGGGCGCAATTCCGCCTAATCTTGGCAATGAATTGAAATGCCTACATTTGTATATGTATATGGGAAATATGTAGCGGTTAGCTACAGGCATACCTTCGGCATAAATCAAGTGGGAAGAGTGTGTATCTGCCCTACAGATTGTGTAAGTGGTTGCTGTAGGATTTCCATCGATACAAATATGTCTGTGTGTAGTTTGTGTATCCATCCTCTGCTCGTGATTTCAATAGAATGTTGCACTTTGGAGCGGAAGCCGCTGCCCTTGCTCACAAGTGAGATAAGACAGGTAGTGATACATGGACATGGTACGGTATGGTATCCGTCCGTGGAAGCGGAGAGCGGAGAGCGGTGCGGTAGTGTAAAGAGAGACTGTTGAGTACACCATGCGGAGGCACAAGAGCGTATTGGTTTTACTCATGGATTCACTAATCGTCTCGTAAGTTTCCCCTACTTGATGATGACGGGTAAAACGCAGGGAAGAATTCCAATTCATCGTCCAAGCCCAGCAATTAAATGCCCTCATAAATATTTCAGAAAACTAATCAAGTGTCAATTGGATTTCATTGAGGAGAGCTGGAATTGCTTGTGTTTGTGTCTATGTATAAAGAGAGTTGAGTTGAGCTGAGCTCCTGTGCTGACCGAGCAAAGTCTGTGTGTATGTATATGTAGACACAGACAGTGTGTGTGTGTGTGTGTGTGTGAATATGGCCATGGCTATGGCTTTGTTGCTCTTGGATAGCACGTTTTATATTTCCTCACCCAAGTTGAACCAATTCCCCCCAATCCCCTTCCATTGTAATCTCGTCTACAAATAATGCCTCACGTTGGCTATTCTTATCTCGTTCTCCAACCCAGAACAAGTTGAACACACAGATATCGTTTGCCTTCAATGCCCGCTCTTTGAACACTCATTCGGTAAACTTGTGCGAAAATTCCTTTTCTTGTCTCATAGAGATTTTCCGGCAATTTTCTATCTTTCTATGGCCTGCCTTTGTTTGCACTACATTGTACCCTGAGAAGAAAAGACGAGCTTTCCTTTCCATTTAGACCGCTTTACAACCCGCCTATTCTCCATATTTCAAAGACAACCAGGCACATTGGCAAATTGGAATATTGTCTTAGTTAGCCTCGGAATCATTTCTCCGCCGTGTTTACTACAGTATAACTTACAAATCCAATTAGACAGTCGAATCATCCTTAAGCTTCTATTACGAGGAGAGTGTCAGTTGCACTTACAGTGTGCGAATTGATTCGTGCAGCTGCAATATTTTTTTTTACAATGTTAAGAGATTTATGTTGTATTTTAGCGCTTTTGCCAGTAAACTATTTTAATATCTGTATTCAGAATATTGAACACATTGAGCAGTTAGGTATACATACAGAGTGTGTTATGAGAATGATTTTTGACGAGTGAATCTTGGGTACGTGTCCAATTTGTAATGAAGCAAAGATGAAGGAAGCTGCAAATTACTTGGGAAGGAAATGCAGACGCAGTATACGTAGACAGTACACTATAAAAACTAGACAATCTTTAAACAGGAAAAAATGAGATTAGCACGCCGAAAAAATTCTTCAATTTCGCACAATGATGATTGTGGTTAGGATGCATCTCAAGTGCATCACAACCGTATTAAAAAACACATCGTGAACTGCAAGATGCACCTTAGAAGTTTTTTGGATGCGGTTCAGATTTAGTTTAGATATGTAGTCGAACAGCGTTTGAGATGATTTTGAGAAGCAGTTACTGTTTCGAAGAAGTTCAAAAAATTTTTAACGCTATTTCAGAAAGAATTATTATCCACATTTTTAAAACAAATTATCCCAAAAACGTTACAAATTTGACAAAAACGCCGTTTCGAAACAGTTAAAAATCTCATAAAAGCGAAATTTCAAAACAGTCCAAAATTTCATAAATGCAACATTTTAAATTTTAAAACAGTCCAAAATTTCATAAAAACGACATGTATATGAAAACATTTTCGAATTTTATAAATATGACGTTTCGAAATGCTTCCTTTCATAAAAACGCTATTTCAAAATAGTTCAAAATTTCATAAAAACGACATGTCAAAATAGTTCAAAATTTCATAAAGCGACATGTCAAAATAGTTCAAAATTTCATAAAAACGACATGTCAAAATAGTTCAAAATTTCATAAAACGACATGTCAAAATAGTTCAAAATTTCATAAAAACGACATGTCAAAATAGTTCAAAATTTCATAAAAAGCCATTTAAAAATGGCTCAAAATTTTACAAAAACGACACTTCAAAAAGCAGTTCCTTTTCTAAACACCTTATTTCAAAACCGTTCAAAACTCCACACGCGTACTATTTTTAAATACGTTTTAAATGAAGTTACTAAGCCCTCTAACTGCATCCATTGCTATACTATGAACGAGTAGGTTTTTGTCATTAAAGATGTACCCGTTTTTAAAGTGTACCTTACTCATTGCGTTACTCCTGGACTGTGTCAAGTGACTCTCTCTTCCACTTCCACCCATTGAGAATGCATAACGAATAGAAAAGCAGAGGAAGCGGAAAGGAAGGGATTTGATTCGAAAAGAATCCTGAATGGTGCCAATTGCCAAGAAAAGTGATACCTACTTAAAAGCATAAATAATTTTCCATCTTTTCCCAGCCATTCTCCTCTCCCTTGATACTCACTACATGCATTAAGTTAATGTCTGTGAATGAACATAGTTGGTAGTTGGTTGAGCCAACTTAGGTTTTACTCCTTGTATAAGTTATGTGAGCATCCTACACGTGGTGTTGGTGTTGGTGGTGGTGGGAATGGGTAATGCAATGCGATGCGATGCGATTCGGAAATTTTGGATCGGAGCAACTAAGGTGAGAGTTGTAGGAGTTGCTAAATGGTCTTTCCTTCTCCAAGAAGATCCAACTAGACTCGAGCTATCTGAGAATGTGCCACCGTCTAAATGTAACTGAGGTACTAATGATACCATAAGCTTTTCTCCGTCCCTAAGTTGAGAACTTGAGGCAGACCAGAAACGTAACGGAACAATCATAACAATAAAGCATTGTAATTGTCTGATAGGGAATCATTCCCTTTCCTTCCAGCTTTAAGTCGACTAGAATAACTTTACGATAACATGCGTTCCGCTAGCCTATAAGCCCATCTATAGACATACTATACCAACGTAGGTATGTAATTATATGCACTCTCCTTATGCTCTTCTAACACGTTCATTGTCTTCCGTGCTTAAACCCAACTGTAAATATCTGCGCAGTATATGTGTGTAGAGTCAAATGAATGTGGCTTTTAGTTCCTATCCCAAGATTTCCCTGCTTTTTTACACCTCGAAGCTGATCTAGGACATAAGTTTTTGACCTGGAAAACCAACATTGATAATACATACATGTATGTGGATATATCTGCCTGCTTCCCTTCTATTCTATCTGCAGAACAGAACCATTAGATCCTCGTTAGTACAGTAACGACAACGGCAACTGCGAAGGCTACGGCGAGGCAACAAGCGGGCAACAGGGTATGTATGGCAGCACAACGAAACAGTAGAAACTGATGGATATGGATAAAATGGAAGAGTGAAAGCGAACTATGCATTGTAACTCCCATAATGTTTCCTAATAAAACTCCCATCTCCTTACCACAAACAGAAAGAGCCAGGGGCGTACATGTACGGGACTGATTTTTTTTGAAGGGGGTACTGTGTAATGTTAAAACGAATTTTTTAAATAAACACTCTTCTAAGTCTGGTTTTGTAAAAATTTTATTGAAAAATTCTTATTTTTGAAATTAACACCTTTTTGGAAATGTCTCGTGTTTCCAACTTGCACTTTTTGAAAGGACGTGTTTTTCCCATTTACACTTTCATGAAAAGGTCCAATTTTTCCAATTATCACCTTTTTAAAAATGCCTATTTTTTTCCAATTAACAAGTTTTGAAAAGTTTTTTTTTTTAAGTTACTACTTTTTTGAAAAGTACTATTTTTTCAGTAAACACTTTTTCAAAAATGTCGATTTTTTCCGATTAACGCTTTTTTGAAAAGATCAAATTTTTCAGGCAAGTACTATTTGAAATGGTCTCCATTTTCTTTTCCGAGTTTACACTTTTTGAAAATGTCGAATGTTTCTATTGAAAACTTTTTTTGAAAAGGTCTAATTTGTCCAATGAGCGCTTTTTAAACAAGTTCATTTTTTTCAATCTACACTTTCAAAAAAGTGTAATTTTTTCAATTAAAACTTTTTGAAAAGTGTAATTTTTTCAATTAAAACTTTTTGAAAAGTGCAATTTTTTTACTAATTTTTTTTTGAAGTCAAAGGTTTCTAAAATTTCGTGGGGTCTTTCAACACCCAAGCACCCTTCCTGTAGACGCCCCTAGCAGGAGTTTGCATGCTCACTGAGACATGATATGACTATTATTAGGAAAAAAGGACAGGACCTAAGCTTAGCATCTCATCTCATTTCATCTGGTCTCATCACATAAGTACATATATTACCTAATGGTCAGATTGAAAATGGTAATAGGTTTGGGAAATACTTGTAAGAATGTTATTACAGATTAGAATGAATTGACATGGACATTGCGGTTCCATTAAACCAATGAAAAGGAACCAATGTTGCATTTGAATAATTCCATTTCATGTGGAAATGACGAAGCGGAACACAAACCGGGGTAATTCCGTCTAATGAGAACACCGTTTTAAATTAAACGCAATTTGGGAAACTCTTGGCGGGTTAAGTGATAGTGACGTGTGTTACTCATTCCTAGAGATGGCTGGGTGGATGATGATGACGATGACATGTTTGCAAATGCATGGTATGGAAATGTAGCTTGGCTTGACTTGAGTTTCTTACCTCCAGAGGCGATGCACGTGAGAGATGTGGATGTCTCTTCATTGTAAGGACCAGCAATTCCAACGAGCTCCGTTCCTGACCCGTCAAATATAGTAGGCTTTTGTGGTGGCACTGCAATTCACATAAAAAGAGAGAGACCATTCAATTTTAGATCAAGAGTTCACTCATAATTTTCATTCTTTCTTCATCCCCCATTTAGTTCTACATAGTAGAGGTACAAGGCCTCTTTGCCCTTGACGTGGTGAGGATAGCTTCAATTCAGCGTGCATCACATACACGTATATGTACACATGAAAAAAATGAAGTATTCAAGAGCCCATTGAGGGAGGAAAAAACTTTATGAGGTTTTCTTCGACTATCTCCTCGCCTCTTCTTTACATAGCTTTGAGTAATCTCAATCTGAGACTCTTCACTGGCTTTTAGTCGACATTCGACTCCACTTTCAACTTCAGACGAACTCATGAGAGGACGGTCTTGGTCTTGGTATCAAACCATAAATTCGAATTTTCAATGGAAGGAATGGAAAGGAAGGGGATAAAAATGGAAAGTTAGGCGGGTGGCGGTGCGGTGGTGCGCTGTAGTCACCATTTTTCAATTCAAATTGTAATTCTTCCTACACGTACGACTTTCATATTTCCACGTCCTAATCCTAATTTAATATTTCAATATAGAAAAAGGAAAAAGAAGCGTTCATTGGCTCTAGCTTGTAGAGTTGAGATGTAATGAACTATTCCTTTACCGAACTAAATTCTAGTCGGGTGATGGTGCTCCTTTCTACTTTCATTATGTCTAGGTCTACCTCATCATACGAGTACAGTTATTATTGAAACGGAGCACCAACTTTGATGGATGCAGTAGAGTCATTTTAAAAATGCATCACAGCTGCGCTTTTAGGTCCTTCTATGTACATGTAAGTGTGAGTCTATTTAAAACAAGGAAAGAAAATTGTACACTGTAAAAACTGGCGCATCTAAATAGTCAAAAACCTACTTGTCTTTAGTGAAATTTTGGATGCAGTTTGAGTGCATCTCATGTTCACCTAAAGTGCATCCAAACATCTAAAGTGCATATCAGAGTCCCAGTTGCGCTCGAAAAGTGTTGAACCGCTTTGAAAAAATGTGTTTAAGAAATGTTGAACCGTTTTGGAAAATGTTTTCGAAATTTTGAACCATTTTAAAAAAGCGTGTTTATGATATTTTGAACCGTTTTAAAAAGTGTGTTCATGAAATTTTGAGTATTTTTTAAGAAGTGTTTTTACAAAATTTGAACCATTTCAAAAAAGTGTTTTTATGATATTTTGAACATTTTTGAAAATTGTTTTTATAAATTTGAACCGCTTTGATACAATGCTTTCATGAATTTTAGAACTTTACTAAAACAACTTGTTTTTACATTTTGAACTGTTTAAAAACAGCGTGTTTTAGAAAAAGTGAATGCTTCCCAAATTAACCTAAAAATCATCTGAAAATCCAAAGTGCATCTAAAGCGCATCTCGCAGCCAATAATACAATTTTAATGCGTTCGTAATGCATACAAGTTGGAATTATACTAAATTCACGTAGATTTTTGAATGCATTTTTCCTGCTTTCAGATTAAATAGTTTTTACACTATACAACTGATGGGAAAACTACAGACAGAACAGCACCATGATTCATCTTTTGATTACCAGCTTCAATTTTCCCAAACTAATTCCATTAAGGCAATTCTTTCGGGTACTTTTAGTTTAGGTATCCATCTCATCTGTGCATACAGATAATGCTCTCGCCCCACACCCCAACCTACCAATCCAGAGCAAGATCCTTCATTCAGCATGTATTTGAGCAGTAGTTTATCTATTTGTAAAATACAATACTCGAAATAAGGTACCTACTAATACCGATATTAGTCCATTGTACAACAGTGGACACTTTCCCGACCCAATAAGACTTGTGTTAGGGAAGGGAGGGCATCCAGATATGCGACACATCGCATCACCTGACCAACGAATAACAGTAACAGTCATAGCCAAAGCCAACGCCAACGCAATACATACATACAACACAATGCAACACAATACAATACAACGTGAAGAATGTAGGATTACATGAAAACATTAAAATTAATAATGAGTTTATTGATTTTTTCCACAGGTCCACGATCGAATGTGTAACTTGTGAGAAGGAGAAAATATATAAAATAATTTAATAACTTAACGGACTGCGTGCGAGTCGACCATAAGTTAGTCTCTGTGGTGGCCGTGCCGTATGCACACCAGTATTAATATGAGCGTGGTGCATACTATTAGGTGGAAAATTGTATTCCAATGAACTGGGGTACAAATGATAGCTGAATATTTAATGAACGAGACACGTACCTATTTAGGCTGCTAGATATACATAGATACATATATCCATATTATTATGCCATGTATAAGTACTAACCTAAAGATTTCGGGTGGTTGGGTAAACCTATCCATGTGTTGTGTTAGACTTCATAAATAATTAATCAAGCGCCCACTGCTCACTTTCCTCCACATGATATTAATAAATACAATGCGTCACATTATGAAAACACACATGACGTTATTATTACTTGTTGTTTCCGGACGACTACCACAAGTTTCGTTCCTAGCAAATTTGACAGACTCTAACGTAAGGCTAGTAGTACTGCAGGAGGGTTGGAATCGCATATTAACATGCTGTCAGAAAAGTCCATTATTATATTGATGAAAGTTTCTCTTCCTCTCTACTCCACTCTGAAGACAAATACGAATACGAATACGAAAAAGAAGGCGAAGGCGAAGGCGAATGGGTATCAACAAAAAAGTTTAGGAGATGAATTCCCTCCTTTTTCCCAACCGACTCGGTGCATCCTTGACTACGTGCTTCGTGTCGGTCTCCATGTCGATGTTGATGCCGATGTCGATGTCGATGTTGATGCTGATGCTGATGCTGATGTTGATGTTGATGTTGATGGTGGGGTTAAATGCGGAAGGAGAGAAAAAGTGTGGGAATAGTGAGAGGGAGAGCCGTCGATGAACAACAAACTCCTGGCTCCCTTTTGAACCATATATGTACATATATAGACACTACATTGTAGGTATACATATAAGCAGTAGCTTTTTCCAAAGGATTTAATTCAATTACACCCAAGTTAAAAGTTCAGCAAGTTCCTCATCGTTATCATCAACGAACATCTCGAGCCCAACTGAAGAATTTTACGAGTCTCACTTTTTCTGTCTGAGTTCATCAAAACATTACACGAATTCAATGGAGTATGTGACTAATTCCAATTTCGCTCTATGTACTTTCGCTCCCTACACATTTCCTTCCTGGTAGGGACGTGAACGTGAACGTGAACTTGCCCAGGCTGGCCCTTCCTTCCTACATAGCATAGTAGGAACTGGGGCATGTATGTAAGTGCTTACATCTGCTAGATAAATAAACGCCTATTTTTCTTATTAGTTTTAGGTAGGCAGATGAGAACGTATGTATGTATGTATGTATGTAGTAGTATCTTGCATCGAAATCGAAAAGCAAACACATATCATTAATATGGTCAGTTAATGTTTATTTTTATCTGACGATGAGTCAAACCATGACATCCACAAAAGAAGGACACTATCTCTGACAATGTAACATGAGAAAGCTTCTTTTTAAATCATTAGTTTCATCTGTCATTAGTCTGACTATGTATGAAGAAAGAAATAAACTGATATTTAATCCAGGTGCACTTATGCTTGATACAATTATACCTAACATAAGATAAGTGTTTAGTCTATGTATAATTCCTCGAAACTATCAACTCGGTGTCCCTTGGTAATTTTGCTTTGGGAATTAGTCGCCCTTGTGATTAAAAATAAAAACGGTTGGCGCTCTTGGATTTTGATCTTGTGAGAGATAACACAGACTTATGATTTACGAACAGGAGAAAACAAATTCGACGATAATACGCTTAATCGGATTGGCGTCACAGTAGTTGGTATATCTGTACAATGTGAATATGTAGGTATGTATATACATAGGAGGTGCGTTAGATTTAGATTCGACTCTCACTCTCACGCATTTAGGCATCCTACTGTAGACAACGCCAAGGGAAAAGAGAAGGAAAACGAACGAGGAAGGGAGAATAGGTTTTAAGACCAAACACCGGTTTGATTTTAGCACTGATTGCCCGGGTATAAGGAGAGCTGCTTAGGCGAAAGAGACGGATACGATACGAAGCACGAAGATAATAAGAGCATTAATGCAAGTCGAATCGACTGGTTTTAATTGTCCTCGAAATTTATGCTGGCTCCATGAAACTTGCAAGTCAAATTTCATTTGCCCAATACCTACTCATTTCAATACAAATGCAAATACATAGAATGCGTAGGTAGGTACATACATACATACATACATACAGAGTGTATGCTCGTGACTTACTTTGTCTCTCTACCTTTTATGTGTCTCCGTATGAATTTAAGAGCGGTACATGTGCTCACTATTATCCTCACATGAGCTCGTGAGCATGAGCTACAGTTACAGTCTGCAGTCGATCGAGTCACTACAGGAGATTTTCTAGTGAGTACAGATATTCTAAAGTGTAAGCACGTGCTGCTGTCAGGTTGAAGGGAACAACTCATATGCTTACTCAATACGGCGTATACAGGGGCAGCGAGACAACTTCTCTTGTTTGCATTTAACGACTCAAAATCCTTGTTAGGCATTCATGTTGAGACAAATACAAGGAGAAAGGAACCAAACACAATGGTGTTTGGCTCTGTGTGTGTGAGTGTGTGAGTGAGTATATACAGTATGGTTTGTATTTTCTATACATCAGTATCAGTATATAGTGTATAATTGTATAGACAAGATAACGTACCCCTGGTGGGGTTTAGCTTCCCGCTTACTCTCTTTTTATTCCTGCCTCGTCATAACGAAGCGGTAGCCGCGTTTCGATTAGAAAGTCCTTATCGTACTTTACGAACCCGAGTATATCACCACATTCACATGTATGTTGCTATGGACATGGACGTATTTATGGCGATAGCTCCGATTTTCATGATCATACTGCATTTCTCCGTACGGCCAAAGACAATGGGGATCGTTCAAGAATTGTAATATTAGAATTTATGTCAACTACCGAGACTGTAATCTATAGGATATAATTACGTTATAAATATGTATTTGCGCAATGTAAGAATCCACCAAGGTACACTGTAAAAACTAAAGGGGTTTAAAATATGAAAAAAAACATTTTAAACTTCCAAAAATGTACTACTTATTTGAATATTATTTTAAATCCTAGTAGGAAGCATCTGACGTACCTAGTGAGTTACAAACGCATTAAAAATGTAGCTTGGACTGTGAGATGCGTTTAAGGTACACTTTCGACGCGTTTTATACGCACTTTTGATTTTTAGATACTTTTTAGATGAAATTTGGAAGCATACACGTTTTCAATAAAGTTAAAACTTTTATGAACACGACATTTCAAAAAGGTTCAAAAATGTATGGACGCTATTTCCAAAAAGTTAAAAATTTGACAAAGAAGTTTAAAGGTTTAAAAACAAATTGTTTCGAAAAAGTTTCTAATTTCAGAAGCACAATATTCCAAAAATACTCCACATTGCACAAACACACTTTTTCAAAAATGCTTAAAATTTCACAAACACTTTTTCAAAGTTTAAAATTCGATAATTATACACACATTTTCAAAAAATCTAAATATGTATAAGTGCGGTTTCAAAAAATTTCAAATGTCACAAACACCATTTTAAAATACCTCACAATTAGAAAAATGAATCATTTCGAAAAAATTCAAAATTTTGTAAACACACTATTTCAAAAAAGTCAATAATTTCATAAGCATCACATATTTTTTTTTACTATGAGATACGTTTTAGTTGCACTTTCAATCTTTTTTAGATGTACTATACTGTAGATGAACTAAATTTTCATCCAAAATGGGCTCATAATTGTCCAAAATACAAGTAGATTTACGGCTTTTAAGATGCTCCCGTTTTAACAGCGTGCACATGTAAAAGTGTTTGGTCCCAAAGTTAAAAGTAGGTACCTACTAATCTGAGACTTGAGACGCGGGATAGCGTGGCTATAGGTATACAGATATACATAGACATGGAAGGAAGGAAGGAAGGAGTACACTGCGTTCTCATTCTGATCCTCTGCCTCACTCTAGTCTACTTGTTATTGAGGGGAGTACGCACACATGAGCTTTGGGAGTCGCGGCGAATGTTGCACTAATGTATACATTATGCAGAGGTGTAGACACGTAGTGAACAGGCAGCAGGGACTGAAAACGACATTACGTGATTGATTTGTGCTCTACATGGAAGGTCTAACAGCCCAGATACATGTGCCCAGTCACTTGTGTGCTTGTTCCAGGTCTACTTTTCAAATCTCTTGAGACAGGGTCGATGGTACGTAAAACGTAACGTGAGAGTCTAATCCCACTTCCAATACTACACTCTACACTGCACACTGTACCATCCTTCCCACAGCCTCACTGCAGTTTTTCCACCAAGATGACGAAAGTGGAACAAAACCCGCTACTCTCCACTCATGTCTATGACGAATTATACAAAGTCATAATCGTAAAAATGCGAACCGGTCGAACTTGGAAAGTTATTAAACTACCAACCTTCTTTTCAGCTTTCTTTCCGCTCTTCCCAAGTATAAAGAACTTTTGTGTGATAATTTCAACAAAAATTGATTTAATCGCACATGTCGTATTTTAACTTTTACCATCGCACTTCCAACTTACATATATGTGCATATGAGCATTCCATTTCCATGTGAGCATTTTTTTTCCTCCAGCCATTTTTATATTAACTAGGACGAGCAGCGCAATTAAAATCTCTCATCAGTGAAATGTGTTGCAAATTTCTGACATTATTACCTTTTACAATCTCTTGTAGTACTACCAAGTTAATTTTTGCTTTACTCAAAGTATTTACTGAAAAGGATGATTCACACAGGCAGTAAACTTCCGAATTGCCGTTGTCTAAATTTTAAAAACTAAATCTTGAAATTGGAAAAAACGCTGTAAGTCTAGTCGTAGTTATTGTTTCAAGCAGTTCAAAATTTTATAAATGAATTATTTAAAAAAATTGAAATATCAATATCCTGTTTCAAAACGGCTTAAAATTTCATAAACACATTATTTCAAAAAACCTTGAAGTTTCATAAATACACTTTTTCAAAAAGACTTGAAATTTCATAAATACACTGTTTTAGAAAAGCTTAAATTTTCATAAATACACATTTTCAAAAAAAACCTGAAGTTACAGAAATACACTTTTTCGAAAACCCCTGAAATTACATACATAATGATACTTTTGAAAAAGACTTGAATTTTTATAAATACACTATTTTAAAAAGCTTGACATTTCATAAACGCATTAGTTCCAAAAGTGTATTTTATAAACACGATTTCAAAAACGTTCAAAATTTCATAAATACTGTCTAAAAAAGTTCGAAATATTATACTTTGGACTGCTAGATGCGCTTTAGATGCACTTTAATTAGCCTGTGAATGCACCTTAACAGGCTTAGGTTTCGTAATTATACCATGCAAGCTTTTTTTGCGTTTTACATGCATCCATTTGTGCAGTGTACCTTTATAATTTTCAAACATAAATTTAGCTAATTTAAAACTGCACAAATGAGTTAGAACCATTTTTTCGGTTCCCGAAATCTTGCCCTGATCCTTTTATTAGGTACCTACCAGTTTTTTGAATAAAAAATTAGACCTTCCATTTTAATTTGTGGTCAGTATCTATGTCCATGTCTTTCATTTTAGAGCTTGAAAAACCCTTCTGTCCATCCTCCAATCTAAATACATAGAAAATTCTTACCAAAGCAAAGTTAAAAAAAGAAAGTTCCTCTTTATAACAAGTTGCTTTA
>JAAXYX010002837.1:0-16131 GCA_036851915.1 Ptenothrix huangshanensis | reverse complement strand
GTACAACTTAACCATTGTTTATACGGAAGGCGACGATTAAGGACGCAGCGATAATTTGTAGGCGGCGAATTGACTGGCGGCGAAAAAAAAATCGACGATATTACCAGGCGACGAATCAGAAAGCGACGAGATTAGTTGCTACCTTCAAAAGCGAACCCTCCAACTCCAACATACTCTATTTTCTACAAGTTTGGGAACTCTTGTATGGAATTCGTGCAAGCATTCAGAGATTACTACGACTGCCTGAATATGAAAGCAGTAGCGAAAAAAATTCAAGAAAACATCAGCAACACTCTTTCAAAATCACTTATTAATGATATCCTTCATGTAGGTACATAATATTTACTATTTATCCTACCAAAAGTCTTAATATAGATACCGTCGGTGAAGCGCAATAGCGGAGGCCATAATTTTCGTTAAAATCATATTCGCGGATCGACCTGTGAAAATAAAATTGCGGAACATAATTTTATAATTGTCACATTAACCAATTTCTCTTCATCAGAATTCTGCGGATCCGCAATTTTGCGTGTAACGAATACTGCAGGTAGGTTACTTCCTCAATTTTGCCTCTAAAACGACGATACAGAAAGACCAATTACTGTCAAGTGTCAAGATTCGCATCCCTGTATGATTATAGGGAGGACACCTACAGGCAGGTTTAATTACAAATTGACCTCGACCATGTATCTTAATATGTTGAATATTGTAATTTAAACACCTTACAAATCATTTTTTAATTTTTTGATATCAAGTGCAATTTAGTGCTTTTCAAAAATATCTTCGTTGTTGGATTATAGGTATGACACTTATAATTAAGTATAATTTTTTATAATGAATTTATCCAGTGCATAATTATATCGTGAGACTTAAGAAAGCATTGATTTTATTCCATTAAATAGACAACTACATATCGTTTCACTTGATTCAAGAGAAAAAGTTTTCCAATCAGTTCAAAAAATTATCGTTAATTATATAAATTAATTATGACTTTTCACTTCGGAAGTGCAAGAGCAGTAAGGGTCAATAAATAAATATATCGATTACATTATATTTCTGGTACCCAGGATATGGAAGAGGCATCTTGACAACTCCGGTAGGCTTAAGCTAAACTCAAAGTTTGCAATCAAACTAGAGGAAACTGTAATTGTGGTTTTAAGAGGAAAACAAATAGATTTTTTGTGCCATCTCCAGTAGTGCGAGAGAACGCGGGCACTGGCGACGCAACAGGTGTCGTAAGAAACCTTTTTTCTGCAGCTAGATCTCACAGGGAGCAAAAAGTTAGCCAGAAGCAGAATCGTGTAACTCGGCGCTAAATCCATATGAGTCGATGGAAACTTCAAGGTGCTTCCCTCAATTCGTACATTACACATTTCTTCATCCTTTCATCTTCATCTCTATCTCTATCGGCGAAAGACCATGGCTAACTTAGTTTTGCAATTTCATTCCAGTCAGTACTACACATACACACAACCACAACACAACCTATAGCAAACAAGCGATATAACGACACCAGCAATAGCAGCATTATTAGCAACGTTAACTAAGTATACTACCTACTTCAACTGAGAATAAGCACGGGCAGTGGAGTAGTTGTAGTGTCATACGTACTTTTGAGCAAGATTATGCAACATACGTGATTTAACATTCTCGTAGCGTAATATGTGCAAAAAAGTAGCAGTAGTCGTAGTAGAGGCAGAGCAGTGTTTTGCATTTTGGTCATTAGTACCAGGCCAGTGTCTATTTTAGCAAGAATTCTTGTTTACAATTGTTTAAATATTCTAGTTGCAAATCCAGGATTTCTGCATAGCACAGTACAAACCAATATTATCATATTAATTATATGATAGTGTTTGTGAATTCCCACGAACTACCCTGATCTATAAGATTAAGGATATTAAGGAAACTACTATACTTCGATTTTCAGTCAGTGTCAGAATTCAGAATTGTCAGAAATACCTACTGCCTACTCCCTATCACAACCAATTCAATACACAATACCAAATACCAACATCGAAACCTTGAAGTTGAAGCCTAATGAAATTTTAACCAGTCAGTAAGTACAAACCAGTATTAATTATAAGTAAGGCTACGGCATATTATTGGCTCTGTTAATATTTGCTGTTTTTCGTATACTTCGTACGTTGTACACATGTGTTTGCAATTGGGTAATTATGTCGTTTTTCCAATTACTTTGACTTATTATTTCAAGTGTATTTTAAGGTAAAATAGTTTGGTGGAGTTGATTATGTATTTTGTGAACGTGTTGGAGCTTGATGTAATTATTATTGTATGCTATTTTGTGTCTTTCTTAACACTAAAGTTTGCAGAAATTTAGTTTTATTAAAATAATGAATTACGAAATGGAAAGTATTTATCATTCAAATGAGTACAGTATAATCACTATAATACGGTTTGTTATGTAAATGCGAGATGATCATTACAAATTTTTGGTAGATATATGCAGCATATATTTGTGTGCTTAATTATGTTTGCAGTAATTGTAAACGTATTGTCTTTAAATCGTTTGTATCTAACAGTGTTCTGAAATTATAAATATTTATTTTTTTACAGAGGACAGAATACTTCACAGTTTCACATCATCAACTATTTTTTTGATGGATCGCGAATTGATTTGAAGATAATACTATAAATAAAAATCACTAATTGTAGGAGCGGAATTGTTGAAGAAACGAACACGGAAAATAGTTAGGGACATCATTACGGTTTAAAGAAAAAGCTTATTTACGGTTGGTTCATCGATAGGGAGTAAGTTAGTTGTATAAAGTTGTCACTACACTGACTGTTTGATAGTTTAATAACAACAATTAATTACAACTATTTGGCACGGCACAGCCATGTGACGACACGTGTCAATAACAATTTCAGTGTAATTTCGTTCTTTGAACGATCGAACTTAAGTTACGAGAGTTTTTAAACTATGTAAAAATTGCTACAAGATCATATCGAAAACGTATATTTGTATAGCTTCTGTTTTTAGTTGTATCACGTTTTCACACTATCAGCTGAGCTATTGTTATCGATTTATTTTCCAATTGCGCAATAATCGTGCATTTAAATATCATTGTTGTTATTCGAGTCATACAAGCAACCCTGGTGCCCTTAGAATTATTATCGCCTTAAGCCATTTCAAACTCCAGTCAAACACACTGAGTGCTATACAATATCATATTGCTAATTTAAACTTAATCATTAGACTAAAAGTAAAATATTCGTAAAACGTTAAATCGGTACTATTGTGATTAAACCAATAAAGTCCAGTTTGCTGCAATTCTCGTCAAATTGGTGCTAAAAGTAAGTATTACAAGTATTTGTTGTTTTGATTTTAATTGGTTATAATTATTTCCCCTCCAGTTAATAATTTTACTAAAACAATATATTGGTCGTCATTTTTGTTGTAGTTTAGCTGATGGATACCAAAGGTGCTGAAAAATCTAGAAATAAACAAGCTGTTTCCAGTGCAGTCGCATCGTCCTCAAAGGGAACCAATATCATGTCTAATAAAAGTTCACAGTCGAGCAATCTCGGAGAAGAGTTGGTGACCCACGTTCTGACCAATTGTAAGTTCAGTAATTACTATTGTATAAGGAATGCATATTATACCGTTTTAAAACAGGTTGTATACAGACCTAATGCACTCAAGGACTTAAGAATTTCGATGGATTGGCAGTTGCATACGTACATCCATTTTGTTACAATTAAGGTTATTTGTTCTTCGTTTGACGTGGTTGACGATATTAATTATGACTACATTTAGGTTTTGATAAGTCTTGCTTACTTAAGCAGTATACAGGGATTTATGTGCTTATTTTTTTCTAGTTTCTGACATCTAACAATTTATTGAGATGGATTTATTATACCTATAACCGATAATGATTCTGGAAGCAAAAAGTACCATAACATGTGACTTGTGTATCTGATCCTTAACCAAAACAGTTGCAAGTTGCAAGAACTGTACCACACTTACTACTAAGTTTTCTAAATATTCATTAATCCAAGATCATGTACTTTTAGGACAGGCTGTGACAAGATACATCCAGCATAACAATATTAGTACCTATGCTCCCTGGTTCTTCTCAGTAGTTGTTTCCTGCATTCCTTCATTTCAGAAGTACATTCTACGTGCCACCTTCAATATGTGGTCGAAATATTGTTAATTTTCGTTCCGCTTGTTTAGTCGTACCAAGGCTAGCCGTTTTACGTTCGGGTTTAGCGATTTGATTAAGTGTTACGAGTATTTCAATGAAGTAATATTTATGTACCTACTATAAGTATCTTCAAAAATCCATGGTATTTATTTTAGTCAATGGTTATTATTACTTTGTACACACCTATTATAAGTTCACACACAGTTCACAGTTCACCTATTATAATCTTATTACAAGGTTGTTATAAGCAGCTTTTAATTTCAAAATTTGTAACAGCTTACGAAAATAATACAATTTGTGACAAAAACTGTTAAAGCTTGGCTAGAAGTTAAAAGGCTATTTTTTCATTTTTGCTAACCCTATTCAAATACCACTGGATTGCTCCTCAATTACGGCACATTGTAGTTGGTTTTAAGTGGTTAGTAGGATAATAGATTAGGCAAGAGTTTATATTTTTATTAACCAGGGGTCCGTAATGTCTTTCTGCAGATACTACTAACTGTGTAGCTCTTACAACTAAAAGAATTTGAGCATACTTTTATAGTAATTTATGGGAAGAAATTATCCAGTGTCCGCAAGCCTCCAGTGGCTTGTTAGTTTTCAGATTGAAATCCTCTGTTTTCAAAATTTAATTTGTTTGGAACAAACTATTTATTTTCCAGACAATCGTTGAGAAGGACTTACACGTAACCTATTCGTTACATCATTAGGAACATGTGTACAAAGTTGTTGCGGACCCTGAGTTACAGTTAAATTAATTATTATGGAAAATTGTGAAATCTCATTTTCCATTCATCGTGATTGTTCTCAAGCTGAGTTCAGCATAAAGGAGATTTTTCCATTTTATATTGAAATCAATTAGTGGCAGAAAATAGATTCAGCTGACGAGATGTTTTATTAACGGGGATTGTCAGTTCATTTCCACGTTTGTTTAGAAGACAAACAACAGAAATAAATCAAAGCATACGTACTATGGTTAAATGCTCCTAATCATAGCCTTACTAATTCGGTTTACGTGTATAGTTGTATATCTGTGTTAATATACGAATTTAAATGGATGGATGCGAAACTGTAGTGCCTAGTAGATTTTATCAACTGCTAAGCTAAAAATATACCTGAATTGATCGCTAGATGCTAATAATAGATCCGGTCTAAATCAAGAACTTTTGAATAAATGCAAAAATGTGTGGGTGCTTGTATGTGAAGAATGCGAAAAATAACCGCTCATAGCACTTCAGAAACTATTCATTCGTCTTTTTGTTAATCAAGGTACACTGTGATGAATCATGCAATATTATTGCTCTTCTTTGCGTGTTCCAGCGCTGTACATGATTCATTTTAAAGTGTAATAATTTTTGAAGAATAAATATAATAGCCGTAAACCCGATCGTCCTCAGGTTCTCGCATCGCAAATTTTCACAGATTTATTATTAGCGAATCTCAAATCGAATCGCAAATATTCTCAGCTGAATCGCTGTATCTATGGTAATACAATGTAATTGTTTGCGATGCAATTATTTCAGGGAAATTAAGGACGATTGGGTTTACGGTTAATAATTTGTTTCCTTATGCGTAAGTATATGTATTGCTTCAGCTACTCGGTTATTTTTATAGACTTCTCAATGGATTTGGTTTCCCATTTTGCTAAATAAACAGTAGTTTATATGCCCACTTTTAAGTCCTGCTGAGAAAATTGGTCCATGTATAAATCGAGTAAATGTTAACTCCCAATGTTTTTACGGTGGAGTACGTGCTAGGCATTTTCTTCCGATTTTCGTATTGTATTGTAGTCACAGTCCTACAATTAGACGAGTAATTTACAACGGCTGAATGTAATCTAAAGATGTACTGAGTACTGATCCCGTGTAAGTATTTGTATTCTATTTTATTTACTTTACCGGATTTTATTAATTGATAGTTGGTACTGTGAAAACAATTTCTTCTTCCTTCTTTTTTGAAATATCTTCCGGCAAATTATGTAGTAAGTAGCCAAATGAAGCCCGTCGGGTAAGCGGCTGGTGAATATATCGCAAAGAAAATTGTCAATATTATTGCGACTCGTTTTCTCAGTTATAGATTTTCAGGAATGCTCATTAGTGAATTGAAATTGTTTTGTATTCCTAACCAGCGTACTAAATATAACCAAGATTGTCGAGCATGATGCGTTTTATCCCAACAAAAATAATTACTTGTTATAACATTATACCTAGGTATGCTTAAATTATACACTCCAGCGGATAACATAGTAGGTATGTATTGTAAATACATACATACGTGTATATTTTACATACCGTAAAACGTCAAATAGGTAAGAACCTGCCTCTAAAGACAACCGGGGCAATTATGCAATTGAGTACAAAGAGATTAGGTCTCCAAAGACAGCCGATCTCCAATATATGTACAGCCTGTCTGTACAGATGGCCGGTCCTTTTTTACAATGTTGTGCTACTGCAGACTAAAAATAATGAAAATAAAAAATAACATGAAATAACATGAAAAGCTGCTACTTCTAGTATATGGTTATTTTCCTTGTTAAAAGTTGCACTATAACTAATAATTATCAGTACTAATTATGCATATTTGCTTATAAATATTAAATGATCAAAATGTAACATTTTGAATTTAAGATAATGGAAAGACATTTCCTTTATGCTGAATGGTAATTAGCAATAATGAACGTTGAGTTTCAATGATGGATTTGGTGATTATACGTACTTAACTCTGTCGTTGCTCTTACCTAACGGCAAGATTTTAGTTCGAATTCGATTCAAGCAAGGTTTTTTATATTCGTTACGAATTGTCCCGTAATTTATACTTAGTAATAAAGATTCGAGTTAACTAAAATGCTTTTCTAGCGCATATTTGCAGAAATACTTGGTAATAAGAGCTCAAGTAGTTCATCAAAACCACTCTATTATTTCGAAAAAAATTACACGTATTTATAGCCCATGCATGCATCTAGAGCATGCCTCTAAAGATAGCCGGGGAGAGACATAAACATTTACAATGATACCCAGGGCTTCTTATTTGAAGTTTTACGGTGCATATATAGGTATGTAAATAAGCAAACTTCTGGAAGTATTTTAGACACTACTCTACGTACTTCATTTTTATATTTTATCCCAGCTAGGATTGCTATTTTCTGTTATTCCGATTACCTTGCACTTTTGAATGTTTGCAGCATTTATACGTAAGTGACAGGTGTACATATGTAGGTATACGTTTATTATGACAAGATGTGTGCCAATTTTGACAATAGTGGGTAGAATCTGGTACGATTTGTGCTGCTACTTATATGCGTTACGATGCAAATGTGTTCAGCTTGCTATAAAATGTCATGCGGAAAAAACAAAGCTTCGAAAATGTAAAAGCATAGGTAGGTAGGTAATGTATGTTTATTATAAAAAAATTTTTAGCCATTTTATGTGGGTCTCCACGGGTGACGAAATGAAAGGTAGGTAGTAAAACTTACAGAAAGAGAGGTTACTTCTTGTAGGTATACACTCTGATGCAGTTAAACTACCTAACTTATTTTTGACAACTTTCGAAAAAGTAATTCTGAAGTTTTACTTTATGTTTTCTCATTGTGCTTATGGGTCTAACATGTCAATTTTCGCTGATTGAGTTTGCACTTGCGCTTCTCATCTTATTTTTCTGTTTCAGTAGACCATATGATCATTGTACACTCACGATCAGTTGAAATAGTAGAGAACAAAATAATCTTCAGATTTAAAAATAAGCGTTGCTTATTTGAAATCAGAGGCCGATACTTATTAGAGAGGAACCTGGTGGCGTGTAAATACCTTTGTACTTCGTAGTTTTGTACAATTGTAACTTTGGCAGTGGAGATTTTCATCATCTCCATAGTAATTTTTACAAAATTGTAAAAATGTTGAAGTACAACGGCATTTACAAGCCGCCGGGTTTCCCTTTTTTATTTCTTTTGTGCTTTCTTCAGGCACTTACTGTCCAAGCTTATTCGTTAGCATGCTGCAAAGTTTGCAGCAATTTTAGTTTTTATCGATTTCGCGTTTTCAAGCATCTTATGGACCACCTATTTGTAGTTACTGTTACTGGGTTATTGATTTTCTCACGCATTGTTTGCCAACCAAACTTGTGAGTAAGTTATTAGTTATTACGTATTTCGGTAAACATTTATTTACTTACTTATCCAGTCAAATATAAAGTCATACAAACAACCCAAGTAACAATAACTACCAAAATCTAATCCTCCTTTTGTGGGTCTATTCAAGAATAAATATCAACACTATAATCGATTTTGCTTTAAAGTGGTCAAATTTGTTTTACAGATTTAAAATCTGTTGTAACTATTATTTCAGCGTTTATTTGTATTATATACATATTGATTCCGATAAAATAAAATATCAGAGGGTGATCAGTCATGCCAAACATGATTCGGTTTCAAATATTAAAAAACAGTGTTGGTTGAGAAATATATCATGTGTCCTTTTCTCTGTAGACATGAATCGCATGGGGCTGATAGTTATTGTTGTTTACATTTAAGAAAGGCAAGTTATTCTGTTTTCCGTATTTGTAGGAATTATTTCTGTTCCGTTTGGATAAATGGAGCTCAGTGTTGAATGAATTATTTCAAAATGAATGCTTGTGTACGCAATTTGTACACATACTCGTTTAGTTCGTAGGTAATTGTTTGTCCCGAAGGTGCTAGCAGAAATTCTCGAATTACTGTATCCCCATACCCCGCCATGTACCCAAATTTTGGAGGGGTATCCCATATAAAATTTGGTCCGTTTTTAGGGGTGGTTACCCCAAAAAATGAAAAAAATGACACCCCAGAGGTGTCAAATTGTGACCAACTATCCAAAGCGGCCCCACGGCAGGCCGAAGGCCAGCCGCGGGGTCGCTTTGGATGGTTGGTCACAATTTTGGTCGCGGCACAATCACTATGAATTTTTCCTGGAGGGGGGAGGGTATGCCGGGTTCCTACGGGTGTATACTAGGTGGGGTATGTGTATCCCATGTATATTATTTGCGAATTTCAGTTCCCGAACTATTAAAACTGCAATCATGGAATTGTTGTTTTTTAATTCGATTATAATAATTATTGAGTTTAGGCTATAACAGCATCATTTATAATCTATAGTGTGATAGTTATGCTTCTGTTTTTTGTTTCCTACCTAACTGTCTGGTCCACGTGCCAGATAATATAAACTGGGATGCGACTGTTGCACTACTGTTAGTTACTATGTAGCTAGGCCATCACCTTGAATGATGCCCTTATCAATGATTGATTACAACTGCTACATTTGTTTGTGCCGTACCAATGTAGCTGCTTCTCTGTACTTGACGATAAAACCTTATAGTACAAATGTATATAAGTATCTACACATATTGTATATTTTCGTATATTTTGCTGGTTTTTATTATGCTAGTGTATTATCGTTGGTGTTTGTATTTGTGTGTACAGTATTTCCAGAAGAGATTGCAGTCTTCCAAGAAAATTACTAAAGTTTGCAGTTAATCACCCATTAAATATTTGATTGGTTATTGATGGTTAGCATACAGTGTTTTCAAGAAAAGATAAATGTTCTGTGAGCATTACCTCTATAAGGAACATTTTGAACCTATCTGAGTTATTGGTATTACTCACTTTTTATATGGTTTTACAAAATACGAATATTTTAAAATAATTACAAGAATTTCTTAGTAAAAGCGAAACTGTGGTAGTTGGATTTTGAAAATACATGATTACTTTAGATCTAGTGTTATTTACTTCAGTTTTATTAATTCAGTGTAGTGGTTTTCGATTATAGTTTCAAAAATTCAGAAATTATTTCCACTCAAAAGTTGAAAGTTGAAACAGCACCTTACATCCATTATGATTAGAGCTAATATACTTCTAAAATGTGTTGACAGTTGATGCACTCATAGAAGGGTCTCTTCGTTAAGTTTGAGTACAGTGACAGTTTTGTAGATATAATCTAGGTAATTTTATCGCAGTATAAACACCAACATCAAACCCAAATTTGTTTGTAACTATATATAATGTAGGTATCAACCAACACCAACCATGGCATGTCTAACATGATTTATGTTATGTTTGAACTCCAGTCAAGGAGCTTCATCATTAGTTGATCCACGTTTTGCTTGAACAAAAATTGTCTAGTGTCTGCTCTATCAGTCATTGTGTTCTGATAAAATTAATGTTATGCTTAGCTAAATATCCTTCAGGTTTTTGTCAGTGGAAGGTTGTTTGGTTTTCGAATAGCATCACATAAAGTTATTCTTCAGAAATGTAAACATGGCTTTAGATTTTTAGGATCGAATTATTAGTGCGGTACAGCCTAAAATAAGTACCATAATAACCATAATCTAATATATACTGTAGTATAAGTATAGAATGATGATTCTGTGCACTAACTTTAACCTCTCGGGTGGGTGGGTCAAAAACGTGAGGTTCAAGCTTGGGCGAACTGTGAGCAGGGTTAATTAAAATTTTCCAGAGAAATTACTCAATTTAGAATTAATGGGCATTAATGCCAATATCAAAATATTTTTTGTCTAATGAAATCTGATGGCCGATTTTTTTTTGAAGTATTTAAATTTCATTGTTTACTGGGAGCTCCAATGAAAGTATGAACTGATGAGGAGCTTAGATTCTTTAAATGTCGAGCTGATAAGGCTTAATACCTTCTTCTATTCTCAATTGTACTCTCAGGATCATAACTCCAGTAATATTCAACAGTAAATTACTTTGCATCCATAGTGTTCGAAGAAGTTAATGTCCACTACAATGATGAATCCTTTTATTTATATTAGGTTTAAAGTAATGCCAGTAAAAACGTATCTTAATGGATTACCTGTAGGTGCATTCCAAGAATTTCGTAGTGTTTTTAGAAATTATGTGTTCAAACACATAGCCTGTTCGCGGGTTGCGTGTAAAACGTCTTTAATATGGTTCCAAGATCGACGTGCTTTGTAAAAAGTAGGTAGATATAATTAGTTTTACGGGGCAGTTGGTTTCTTTAACTTTGCACTTTTACTCGCTCATTGTGATCAAAAATTTTTGTAGTCCAATCCAAAATTTCTTTAAAGTTCGGACGACCGTGGGCCATTCATCGGGAAAATCTTATTTTTAAACTTCTTCTTTCTTCAATATCCTGCTTCTATAAGTAAGTAGTAAGTAGGTGTTTACCTTAAGTTTGAGAGGCTATACAGTTTCCTTTAGCTTTCATTTTTATATAATTAGTATTATATAATAACTATTAAGTATTAAATATAAATACTAGCCCATAAAATTAGTAGATGTAGAGGTTCATTTAAAGTCGATTTCAGTTTGGTCGCCTGTCGTCTCGGTTATATAAAGTTGTGCCGTACCTAGTACGAGATTGAAGTAGGTAATTATATTCGAAGCGTTGAATCAATGAATCATCAAATTTACAAAATTATTTTAAACATGAGAGGAATTTTCTGTGGAGTGTTGGTTCAAAACTTTACTTCAGCAGTTTTTTTTATTTGTCCTGCATTTTGGAGCTACGGATTCATGTGTTGCCTGTTGTCTCAGACCTGGAGCTCAGTGCCGCTTTCTAACGTTAAATGGACATACCAGTGAAATTGAACTCAGGGAATAATTGTTACTTATGTTCCTTCTATGAAAGTAGGTCGAATTGTTCTTCAGCTTCAGCAAACAAAATACGTAATTATGACATGGCATGGGATTTTACAGTTTATATTACTGAATTTTGTGAAGGATTCTTTTTCTTCCGAGTTCATTCTGTATTACATAATTAGTAAGACATGGCTAGCTTTCTGGTGTTATTATTATTGCCAATATTGGAGAAAGAAAAGTGCCTATAAAAACTATAAATAATCATAAACGCCTATAATATGAAACTGATTGTTGACATTGACTATATGGCAATGTTTGTATTGCACGTATTTGCCCTTTCATTCAGTATGTGGGGTTTTTCCTATTACGTATTTTTGAATGCCCACGTGACGAAAAATTATAATAACTCATTTGGTGAACGAAACTGAGGTTTCAAACTGTTTCACTCATTTGGGAATGTGAAAAATGTAAATACTCAGATGCACCTACTCTGCCACTACCAGCACAGGTGTACAAAGAAGTGATTTAAGATTAAAGATACGTAATTATCCTTTCTCTTGATGTGGGTTCTTCTGAATGTTCAATTAAGCTTCCTCAGTTCCTACTATCGTCAGACTGTATATCACCAATATGAAATTATTTATATTATTGTTTCTATGACTAAATGGTAAGAATGGGCGTTAGGGTTTATATGAAAATGGGTCAACTGGCGATAATAATGACATCAAAGCATTTAGCCGAGTAAATACAATTATTTCTAATACAGCTTTTATAATGAGCGGTACGAAGAAAAACAAAAAAATGCTTTCAATTAGCCATTTTTGAAACTTCCTGACTTAGTTGAAACGCTCACTGCTTCAAATGCTGAAGTTTTGTATTAAAAATGATCTGGTTGCCGTTTAGTAAGTGAACTCTCAATTGAGCTTTTTATTTATGTCTGTGCGTTGTGTCCTGTCCTTCCGTTTCAGTCCGGTGGACTCGCGTAAATTTAGAGATCCACTCGGAAATAGGAACTCGCAGGTATACTACCTGCCATGTAATTATGCGCGTGTTTAAGGGATCTGCGTAGGTACTATATACGAAATATGTTTCTAGGCCGTGTACTAATGGCAACCAGTACCAGAGTATGTACTGATAGTATTACAGACCTGAGTATTAATTAGGCGATGACGATAGCTGCGTTACTTTCAGACGATTCACTAGGCTTCAAATTCCATGCTTTAATAAGTGCCTCAAAAGGAGTTTGTTCAAGGGACCATTGTTATGGAACTTTTAAAATCCTACATCGTAAAAGCTCTGTAGATATGTATTTCAGGTAAATGAGGTAATCTGAGTAGTTAGAAGTACTTCCAAATATCGATTATGCAGTCAAACATAATAAACATCAGATGTAGATAGAAATAAGCATTTTTTAAATTTCCTAACACGTATTTTATCCCTGTAGAGCTGAACTTCCTGGATCTATGTACATTTTCTATTTTTGCTGATTGATGATTAAGCAGGGAATTTTATTATTTGAATAATTTGAAGTGTTTCGGGTTGAATATATACATAGGTATTAAACGTGATCAGCAATAATTATTTTTACGTAGATACGTATATCATCAGTTTATTGTATACGGACTTCAGATTTTAAAACCAAACATGATGTAATGTTAAGTAGGTAGCAAAATAGTCGCAAGTCGTGATATTACAAATTAAAACTAGTTGATATACGAAAAGCTTACATAATATATATACTGTTTATTTTAAATAAGAGATAATTATTATGGTTCCGGGTAGATACGTCTAGCATTAGGGATAAGGGAGTTAACGCGGTTAACGCAAAATCTTTCCCGTGGTACCTAAAGCTCGAAAAACTTTTACAACCAAATATTTTAAGGCTAATTTTTAACATTCCATAGTAGTTTTTGAGAAACGTATGTAAAAGCTGTTATTATTCCAAAGTCAGCAACTTTTAGTTCGTACTAGTCGTGTTCAAAATAAAATTTATTTTTAAGTCAGGCTCCCATACAAATAAACTCTACATGAACACTTTTGTGTTTTAACTAACTGCCTAGTAAAAACAGAGAAATATCTTTCTTGGGATTTTTTATATGGAGAAAGACAAGCTTGATATGATTACCTATATACAAAATAGTACAATTATACTTGTCATTGTCTTCCAACATGATTGGTTGGGATCTTTACTATGTTGTGTGCGTCACACTTTGTTGGGATGATTACGATTCTATTTTTAATTTAATTAATCTGAAGTGTATTTAGTTCGAGAGACAATGACAGTTTCTGAAACAGTATAGACCTTCACGTTGCCGTATAATTAAAGCGATGTCAACGTCACCTACTTAATTTCAAATTATTACAACTTATTTACAACTTCTATATATAACTTACTCGAGTCGACAAAAGTTTCGAAAAGCGCCTAAAATGATACACCATTCGACGCGCCTTAGCGAGTAGATTCTGAAAATCAACTTCGCGGAGGCACTGCTGTTAGTCTTTTTCGGTTTTTTTGAAAAAACATCAAAAATAGAAATCATTTTCTAGAATTCTACGAAATAAGGTAATAAGATATAGTTGCTATGCAATAATAAAAAAATGCGTATTAAAGCACGTTTAGAAAAAATATAATGTGGTACGTAGCTCTTCAAATTGTTTCAGCTGTACGTGTCTTGACCTTGACTGTTTCTAAATAAACAAGTTTAGTATCTATTAAAATCAATACTTGCGTATGGATACTACTGAGGAAGGGCTTCTTTGTTGCCCTGCGAGAATAAAACTGTTAATGGTTTCCAGATACTTAGTATTTATTTTGATCCAGTCATAAAGTCAACAAAAACAGTATTCTGTTGGATGATTGACACGACACGGGTTGATCTCTAAGTGCGTAGATATGGTAAGATGCATTTGTCGTAGTGTTTTTACAACCACTTTCATTATTTGTAATATGTTCAATAGTAGACTTTTGGCCTGCATTATGTTTCTGAAACTTTCTGAAAAATTTCTCTTCCGTGCACTAAATTTACTCTGGTTTGAGCACTGTTTTTGCTAGAATTTGGTAATTAAAAAAGGAAGTCCCTAAAATGCAGTTCAGAAGAAAGCCCTCTGAAGAAATTTCAATAACCACGTTTATCGTATATATTTTGTCATTTATTTTCACTTTGTTACACGTTTCGATTAATTTCTTTTACATGTACAACAGAAAATAGATTGTGTATAACTACATACATCCTTGAGGAAGGCATCGTTGCAACGCTACTAGTGAGCAGTTTTATTTAATTTGTACTTTCTCTCATAGTTTCCGGGTTTCGCTGTTCATATTTATTGCTTCTGAAACATTTTACAAATATTATTCTATGGTCTAATGCTTCACTGGCAACATAGAAATAAACAATAAAATAGAAACGAAAATTAGTGGTAATAATAATTCAGCAATTATTTTTGCAAACCGAATTCATTCCTTGTGTAATATGTTTGAGTCGTAATGGCTTTTTGACGTATGTAATCATTCCAGAAATTGGGAAGTAACGTTCAGCCAACGTAAAATATGTTTTTACTCTATCAGCTTCAGTATACATACCGAATAATAATTAATTAAAAAATATGGTTTGAATCTGGTGTAAAAGTTTTCCCTTCAAATATCAACTACTATTTGACCTTCCGATGGTCTCACTTATCTGTAGCCACGGTATGGTTGTTGATTTTGGTAATATGAAGGAATGAGAAGTAGATTGGGACATAATTAGGTTGAATTTGACTTGCTAGTTTTTTGTATGAACTTAATTTGTGTGAAATGGTATCTGTACAAGTGCTACATTCGATTCATAACCATAATGTAGAAGGAATGTTCTAAACCGCGCTTATCTCTTTAAATTGTAACAACACCCCCATTTTTCACCAATGGGAATTCCAATGAATTGAATAACTAGAATTGGGAGTCAATGCGTAAGTATGTAGAATGTGCAGCGCACAGAGTTTCCCGTTTCAAGCGTAACTTTTACTAGTATTTGGCTATAACACTCAGCTTATAAAGGAGTTTGTACAGGTATGTTTTGATAAAGATTTGAAGGAGAAGAGGCGGAGAAGAGCGAACAGCAGTTTGTAACTATAAAGGGAGATAGACAGTTTAGACAGACCAAAGCAAGGCAAAAGCACTAACTAGTCAGCAGAAACGCGTAGGCATTCTAGGCAGTAGGCAGATCATCTTATACGAATATAGGAGATACAGAAATATCTGTATCTTTTTTGTAGTAACCTGTATACCGTAAAGTGCTCTAACATTGGCACCTGCCCTAAGATTGGCACCTTTTTGCAGTCGACATTCAAATACCAATGCTTCCTATGGTGATGCTGGTACGACAAAGACTCATA
>JAAXYX010002836.1:0-12471 GCA_036851915.1 Ptenothrix huangshanensis | reverse complement strand
GCTCTCCCCATATTAAACAATATCATATCATGGTTTTCCTAAGTTCAAAATTACAGGTTTTGCGGGAATGGGTGAATTTCTACAGTTCCAAATAGGATTTTTCACAGTTCAAATTTAGTAGAAAAAAATGTAGTTATTCCAATGCTTAACAATCTGCTTGCAAAACGCTTATTTAGTTGCCGAATCACATTGAATAATTTTGCATTATATCGCAAAACATCGCATAAAATGCATAATTCTAGTTTAAATCGCATAATTTTCGTCTTGTAAATCGCAAAATTCCGGTTGCCTTACTTATTATGCTTTTTATGCTTTTTTCGGACCCCATTGTGCTGTTTTATTGCCTTTATTGGAGCCTTGTTATGCTTTTTATGCCTATTTGGATTCTAATTATGCTTTTTATACTATTCTTTGAACTGCATTATGCTTTTTATGCTTTTCTTTGAACTGCATTATGCTTTTTATAAAACACCGATATGCATAAAAAATCCGTAATTGAATTTTAGGGAAACAATCAGCTTTCTTTCTTCGAATTTCTTCCAATTACTTCAAATTGTTTTTAAATTCAGTCGACACATAATATTTGGCTAGCCGAGACTCTACTACGCTTATTTGTGCCTTTTTGGGGCCTAATAATGATTTTTATGCCTTTTTCGAGCCTCATTGTGCTTTTTATGCTTTTTAAGAAACATTTTTTTACGTTTTCAGTTTCTTTAGGTTACTAGGCAATAAAAAAAGTCGCGACCATGGGTCGTAGGTTTCATTATGCTTTTTATGCTTTTGTGCTTTCCGCTCGCAGTAATTATCGTACTTAAGACTGCAATGTTGTAACTTTGTTGCCTTTTTTACCACAGTACACTTAACTAACGCTCGCAGGTTTTCACTCGCATTTTTCGTCGTAGACCTGGAAAAAACTTGATCTTATCCAGTGTAAAAGGACATGGCAAACCGCCTTATGTAAAATCTATTCTTGATTGTTTGTGAAAACATTTTACCACCAGGTACAGTTTTTGACGCTGATCATTTTTGTCAATGGCACCAAAAAAGTCTGACCGATGGGATTTGAGATAATCGTTTTAAGTTTGGCACCTGACCCAAGGGCTCTATGATTTTAAAATATTTTTTGTGTTCTAAAATTATGAAATTGGAGTGTGTAGTATGGTTTTTTATGTTGATCATTTTTGTCCATTGCATCAAAAATATCTGACCAATAGGAGTCGAGATAATTTGGGTTTAAGGTGACAAAATGGATGGTAAAATGTTTTCCAAACAATCAAGAATAGCGCCTTTTCCATGTAAAAAACAACTGCGTGTTTTTCTTTAGCAGTAAAAAAACTGCTTGTTTTTTGTATATTAGAAAAATGCGTCGTTTTTGTGTAAAAAGACTCTTTTTCGTGGAAATGTTAAATGATGCAATGTGTTTTTAAAAATTGTTTGTAGGCCTACGCCTAGTTACTCTACTGCCACAGTTATTTACGAATTGTGTGGGAGTTAAAGATGAGTTATGTAGCTGAAAATTTGGGTAATTTTGTGTTTTGTGGATGGAGTTACTTAACGTTGGACGACAACAGTGGTTCCGGAACCCGGGTGCAAGGGGAGCCCGGGCCCCCTCTGAAAAATTTCAGGGGGGTTTACCCCCCCCCCCCCGGAATTTGATGAAAATTCCAATTTTTCGAACAGTACAAACAGAAAAACTGAGTTCAGCTTTTATAGTGATGTAATTTTGGGAAAATAAATATAAGATTGTAAAACAGAGCGTTGTCTCTGTCATTTTAGTTTAAATAATTGTTATGCCAAGAAAAATACACAAAAGATTTCATAAGGCTCACATTTAAAACAAACTTGGCTGTGGCTTGAGCTTTCACTCTTTTGTTTTCGGTACAGTTATGTTAAAAAAAATCCAACAAAGCGTAAACTATCTTAAGTAATGCAATATTCAAAAGAAAATATTACTTTTTGTGAATTGCATTACATGTAATAAACTTTTTTGCCAAAATATAAACACTAGATACAATCCATATTTTATAGCTAAAATTTACACTAGATATAATTAAAGCACTTTTTTGCCAACATTTACACTAATAATAGATATAATGCACTTTTAGGCTAAAATCGACATTAGATATAGGTAATTACCTTTTTTTCAAAAGCACTTGATTTAATGAACATTTTTTGCTAAAATTTACACTAGTTATAATGAAAATTTTTTTCCAAATTTACACTAGATATAGTCAACTTTTTTTGTTGGCCCTCCCCCTGAAAATGGTCCGTTCCGGAGCCTCTGGGCGACAATGATTTGGGCAGAAAAAGAATAGCAAGGATAGGAATAAGAATGAGGAAGAGGATAGGGTAGAGGTAGTGATTAAACGGAGTTGGATGCGCGATGGTTGGATGGGTTTGCCGCCAAAGTTGAAGAGAAAAGTGGAAAAGACTTGGGAAGGTGTGATTTGGACGTTGTTGTTCGTGTTGGTTCGTGGCTGCTGTTCAAGGGAGAAATGCTGGTGCGGGTTCCGCAGTTTTTTCTCACTTTCCGCTTTTGCTCGCTTCCAGTCTGCAATCACAAGATCCACCGTCTCCGCTCCAACACTTGCACTTGCCATCGAAGGCCTTAGTACTTAGTGTTCCTGTCTACAATATTTACCCACTAAGTAGTTTATGCACACCACGGTCTAGATTACATCATTTACCTCTTAGACTCACACTTAAATCCTCCACTTAATTACTTTACCACACATTTACAAACAGTCAGCATTTCTACATTATATCTCTTAGCTGTAGTAATTACATCCGTCAGTTTTTAATATTTTAATTCGGCATTGCACCATTCACCGGACGTCGCAACCTCGCAACATCCTCTTGCCTCTTCGTCCGTTTAGTTTTTAGTTTCCCCAATTTTTATTTACCCTTTCAACTTGGGCATAACTACTCTCGTACCGCTAATAGATCCCAACACCATCAGCTGCTACGACGTACATGCGTCCCTATCCAGTTACTAAGTTACCACATCAAGTCCAAAATTTTCTTTCCCCTTTCTTCAAGTATCTGTAGATCTGGTTAATTGTTAATTGTGATTATTGTTCGTCTTGCAACAAGAACCACAACGATTTCACCTTCCACTCACCAAAACAACCTTCAAAATGTCAAGTGGGGGGGAGTATACTTCAGATGCAAATTTTAACAGCGATGACTTGGTTGCATCCATCCATGATGATGACTATTATCAAATACTAAATGTTGAAAGAACCGTAAGCGTATACTCCCTTTACTTTTAAACATTTAATCCAGTTTATTGATTGTAGTAAAAGTAGGTATATTGTATTAGTAAGTAGTGAATTTGTATACTAATTAGGTTGAAATAGTTAATTACTTTTGCGTCATCTATTGTTGAATGTTTTGCGGGGATAAGATGCTGAATTTAAATCATTATTATTACTTATTACATGTAACTTTAATGCAGGCTACCAACGAAGAAATAACAAATGCGTACCGGTACTTGTCCAGGATCTATCATCCAGACAAGCATAGCTCGAAAGAAAATAAAGCTCACATAGCCGATGCAGAACATTTATTTTCTAAAACTAAGAGGGCATATGAAAGTAAGTTTTCATGATGAAGGCTGACTCCTAGAGGAAACATTGTAAATGACTAATTAAATAAGTACTCCGATATTGTGTCGAAAAATGAAACTGATCTGTCTTACCTAAGCCTTTACTGTTATCTTACAGTTCTAATCGACCCGCAAAAGCGAGCTATTTATGACACGGTTGGAGTCAAAGGTTTAGAAGTAGAATTGCCCGAGTCTACGTATGCAGGATCCACTGCTTTAATACCAAGATACAGAACAGCTCAAGAAATTCGGGAAGAATATGAGCGGCAAATTCGGGAGCGCGAAGAAAGATACATTGAGCGGAAAACAAACCCTAAGGGCAACATGACCGTTAATATTAACGCCACCGAGATTTTTAATCGATATGAAGATGACTACTTTAATCCTCCGATTGCTGAATTGTCAGCATTTCATTTTCAGCAGTCAGTCGATACACCTCTTACAAACACAGATACTTTACTTCTTCATGGTAGCGTATCGGCTGAAAATGGTCGTGGCCGAGGTGCAATTCACACAGGGTTAAAAAAAACTTTAGGCCAGCAGACGTGGGGAGCAGTGGAGGTGGGAGCAGGAACTGATAGTATGGAGTTAGAATTAAAAGCTGGAACTCAATTCGGGAAATATTACTGGAGTACTTTTCAGGGGGTTTTAGCGGGAGAGGGTCGGAACATGTTTGTTGTCCAACTTAGTAATCAAATCACAGGAAATTCCGTTGGATCTTTGACATGGAGAGTTGGGAACACGTTGAGTGGGTTGCAATGCAGCTATATGAGGTATTGTACTTATTATTCTATTGGTGCATATAATGCCTACATATGTACATAATAAGAATTGAAGGATGGCACATAAATGATGGCGTAACTTTTGTGACTGTTTTCAGAGAAGTTTCCCCAAACCGTTTTGTAGCGTCGTTACATTTAGGAATCCCGCACTCTTTTGCGTTAATAAGTTATTCTCATAGATCAGAAACTCGAGGGGAGAAATACAAAGGGGCAGTAAAGTAAGCTGTTTTTCATGTATGCATTCATCTTCTGCTGTACCAAGTAATTTTGTTTCTACACGATTTTCGGGGTTTCTACTTAATCTTATCTGTTTTCGAATAAATCAAAGTATGAAAATTGAATATTTGCGTTTTGCTTTTTCTCTCATGTGTATATGCGTAAATTATATCCAGTCTATTTGCGAAGTTGAACTTGGGGTTTTATTTCACGAAATTATAATTAATTCTCCAACCGTTTCTGGTTTCAGGGCTGGTACTTTTGGTGCGTTTCTGGAATACGGCATTGAGAAAAAAATATCCGATTTGTCTCTTGTTGCGGCCACTATGGTAGTTGGAATGCCAATGGGCGTTTCGCTTAAGCTAAAGTAATAATTAAACTTTAAATTTAGTTTGGTACTGTTGAACAAAATGTTCTATGGGAAATGGTATGTTAACTAATATAGTTGTGAAATAATTTTGCAGGGTTCAACGAAACAATCAGTCATACGTGTTCCCTATTCAGCTTGCTGAAGAAATTCTTCCAGCTGCGATTTTCTATGGTACTATAACGCCGTTCCTGCTGTACATGGTTACCAAGAAATTGTTCTTAGATCCGTACCAAGAAGAGAAGAAACGTCGAGAGAAGGAAAAAATGAAACAGCAATACAAGGAGAGATTGAAGGAAAAAAGAGCTGAAGCAGAGGCTGCAATAAATCTAATGCAGGAAACATATAATCGAGTGGAAGCTGATGAGAAATCTAAACATGGACTTATTATAACTGAAGCCTTTTATGGTTGCATTAGTCCCGAGCGGGAATTAAGCACAGAAATTATTAACGTGACAGTGCCGCTGCAGTGTCTTATCAAGAACTCCAAACTTCTTCTTCCATCTGGTTGTAAATCTCAGCTACCCGGTTTCTATGACCCTGCCCCTGGAGAAGAGAAAAAACTTCTCATTAGATACATTTACAATGAACAACCTCATGAGAGTTTAAGTAGGGATAGTGATGCTCTCAAACTTCCTAAGCTAAGCCACAAAACTGAACAGGTGTGACAAAATTGCTCGTCAAATAAATATCACTGTTAGAAGTTATGACGATAAATTTTATCGGGGTTCCGAAAATATTTACTAAAGTACTAGAAGTAAATGCGTAGTAATATTTCAATAAAGTACCTACCATCCTCATGGTGGTCCGTCTAATTCAGTGTCCTAATATACCAACTTATTTTCACAAAAGTCATAGGTTTTATTTTTATAGTATGAGTACATAACTTGAAGTGATTAAGTTTCATATTTTTATGCAATGTTTTCTCTTAGACTGCCTGTAGCGACGAGATACGGCAGTTAAATTTCTGCTGCCCTTATTCGATATTGGATAGGATCGAACATCTTGTTCCTGTTTCCGTTTTCTCTATTCGTCAAATCAACTCGCTGAAGCTAATGTTATAGTACAATAGTTGCTCTATTTTTTACAGGTCTTTCCAAGCTCTGCTTGCCGTTATTTTAATTATAATACATTCTGGACTTGTCCATGAGTTCAATTTTTGTAAAGTTTGAAGTTACACGCAGACACTAAAAAGTACGAAAAGCAAAATAAAGCTTAATTTTTTGTAGTATACGAAGTACGTACATACATACAGCAACGACAACGACATTTCTCCGTGCCATGCAGTGTGATCACCTTTTACAGCCATCTCCAACAGAATAATATTGTTTTTCTAAAAATAATGTGTTTACGCTTCCATGGTTTTAAATTTTAAAATAATCTTCGTTGCCTCAAGTTATTATCATTTCCGTTCAGTTAGTGTAGCAAAATAAAAATACTGTAGTATTTATTCAAAAAAAAAATATGCTGACGATTCACTTTCTTGTTTGAATAAAAGCACAACACAGCACACGACCTGGATCGGATCGGATTGTCAGACCGATACGGGACACTGGGGACGGGGAAGCTGTTAGCCGATAGCCCATACGCTAAATATCTTTTACTAACAAAGTAGTTATAGTTATATTATGTTATTTATTATAATCGTATCTTATTATTCCTAGTGTTGTTTGTTAGTTGTTAGTTGTTAACACAGGATTTATTGAATATGGATGTGACTGGTTTAGTTTGAGTAATTAATAAGTACGTAACAAAAATTTACAACTTGCTTGGAATGTATAACTTATAGCAATTATTTTGATATTTTGATAACTGATTTGAGCACACGCAAGCAGCTAAAGTTAGTCACCTAACTTGACCTTCTTTGACCCATGATTAGTAATTGCTGTCTAGTCTGTTAACTAAGCTGATCGACTGGTTGTATGTTTGCAATTTTGCAACGCGCTTTAAATGATCAAATCCTAATGTGATATCAAGATCAGTGTAGATCATCAAGACCAGCGCTAAAGTTAGGAATCGTTAGTTAAATGTTTAAGCATTTCAAGGTGGTCCCCGATCCGGTTCTTGTTTTCTATCTTCGCCGTACTTAGAAGCATACAGTTGACCACGTTTCTGCCATGTTTTTCCAATTTAAGCATTTTATACCTCAAACATACCTCGTTCCTCATGCAACTATGAAGAAAGCATGGGTTATTACATTAACACCTCGTTGATTTGTGCCACGGTAAATTTTCCCTACCATCATTTGTACACCTGAGTCTAAAAGTAAGTATTACCAGATAGCTAATCTACAGCTCATTGAACGTTAGTATATTTTTGGCTTGTGATATTTTCAGATCATCGGTACGTTATGTTTAATAATTGAAACTGTAGCGTTAGTCTTTGACTCGAGATTCAATGGACACCTGGACGACGATTCACTTCCGAAGAAATGCATATTGGTCTTCAAGTTGCCCCCCGGCAAACGAGGAATCTTTCGCCGTGATTCGCCTTTAGAACCCATGTTCTTGCTCCTAATGTCATTTGCAATCGTAGCATGCATCGGTAGCCTTGTTGTAGCTCGGCGTTGTTCACAGAAAATGACCAATGCTGCAACTATATTATTGACAGTAAGTGCAAAGAACGTATTAGAATTTGTATTAATTAACATGTCTATATAATTCAGTACAGAAAATCCCAAGACCCATCTACTACTGTCGTCCAAGATAAAAAACAACACAATTCCACTCGCGTAAACGTTGACAAATGTGTTAATTTGCCACCTTCAATAACGATAGCCTTTTCTGAAATGTACAAATGAGCGGGTATAACGAGTTGATTTTTGCTTTACAGAATAAGATATTTTCGGGACTGATTGCTGTGTTGTTCTTTCTTTCTGCGGGTATTCTCATCTTATCCATTTATAAATACGACAAAAACCACATCAAACTCAATCAAGACACTCCCAACGGTTGTAACATTGGTTATCATCATCGTCATAAAAAAGAAACACAGTGTGACGAAACTTATAGCTTCTGCCAGAAAAAAATTCTAAAAGTTGCTGCAGTGGTAAGTACAATTAAAATAATATTCGATCTTAGAGTTGTAAAGTTCTAGATTCAACTCCAACCTAACAGAATCAAAAATAATTCTCAAATAATCCAAGTTGTTAAAAAAAGACCAGACTCCTTCCAATGTTTGAGTTTGACCAAGGATGCTCTGTACGTATAAAAAATCAAATAATTTATTGTCGTCGTTGAAGAGGCCAAAGCGATCTACCGACGTATTTTGCCCCTTGAGCAGCACGCTAATGCTAATGTTAATTCTATTGGCTGAGGATTAAGGCCTGAAGCTATTTTCACTCTTCGGTGACTAAATGTGTGTATTCCACATTCATCTTTACAGATCTTGACACTTACGTGCGCCTTACTTGGAACCAGTGCATTTTTTAAGGGAGTGGCTGAAACAGAAAAGGAATCAATACAGGATCTCGATGCAATAAGCCAGATTTCTATAATCGTTCCTCCCGACGAGCCAGCAAACGACACCTCAAATTCTACCGCAAATTATTCCAAAAATACAACGGAGCCTAATAGTTCAGGTTTTGATAAGCCTAAGGCTTCTGGGGATATTCAAAGAGGACTGACATAATCTTAATACAGGAGAATTTATTTAACTACATCCTTCCCTGTATTAACTTGTAAGATCCAGAATCTCATGTCTAATAAATCAAATCCTCCCAGAATCAGCATTTTTTAATGTCAAATCAGTATCACGAGTTTTATTCTTAAAATAAAAATGTTGAACAATATGCCAACCTTTTTGCCTTTTTTATGCTTTATAAAACTTTTATTTTATGGACGATTATTCGTACAGTACTTTACTTATTTCCACATTTTTGGAACTAAAAGTATTTCCGTTCGGGTATATTCCTGTTCGGATCTTGGTTCGAAAAATTTGATGTTTATTAATTACTGTAAACGGACTCAACAAAGTCGGAAAATTGTTGTACACAATTCAGATTTAAAGTCAGTCGACTTTTTTTAACTTACAGCATAAAAATACGGCGTCTGTACTCCAGTGTAAGTAACAAGAATGCTAATTAATTATAAATAACAAATAATATGATTTTTTGAATATCCCAGTAACTTAACTTATACTGTACTAACTGTACCACTGTGACACCTCTTGTAAAAAGGATTCAGAAATATTAAATATAGATACAATTGAACACTCAAGATGTCGATACAACTTTAAAAAAGTATTACATAACGCTTTTCGCTGGCTACAGAACTACAACCAGCTGCAATGAGTAGATGTGGCCAAATACTTCAAAGCAAAGTAATTAAACTTCAAAGTTACTTAGCTCACGATCTTAAACTTCGAATGCATATTCAATAAATGTAAAATAAGTTTTATTTTATATTGACCCGTGGTGCGAACATAATTTGTATCAGCATGTTGCAATGCCTGTGAGAAAGTATCCACCATTTGAACTCATGTTAATTTCAGGGTGAGTCCTTTCTACGTCCACTTGGATGTTCCGGCACCAGTTCTCTAGTAAATGTATATTGACAGCACGATTTTTCTCTTTCAACCACATGTAACATTCTCCCAGGGGCTATGTTGAATACAAACATCAAGAAATCAAGAAATAAAAAGATTTAGTAAGATTGAAAGATGTCTAGATGTAGGTAACTACATATGTTGTGTATACGTAAACGAAAATACATATATAACGAATATTAATGACAAAACCTGGTTACCTCAGACAACTGGGAAAAAACAACAAATGGGGCCGACGGTGCCAATCTTGGAAGTAAACGCTGCAAAATTGTCAAGGGATGTTCTTTCCCGGCTATTATCAGTCCCGAGAACTGTGTAGAAGCTAAAAATGCTGCAGATTTCTCATTTTCAACACGATTGACCGCTGCAGGTGCTTTGGCAGGTATGAAGGCACCATTAGTATTTATAACCACGTCTTTACTTATACCGTCAGCATCAACTTTTGGCTTCTTTGCTTTAGGGTCGTCGGACTCAATAGATTCCAATTCATCAGCAAGTACACTATTTTCGAGAATTTTACTTTCCTGTGGAGGCTGGCGAACCAAGTAAAACACGTCAAGACTTCGAAGAGGCAAAATGTCACTGGCTTTGAAATTGAGCAGGTTCACAGCTTGCCTACAAACCAACCGTTGCAGCAATTATTCTCGTATACTAATGTTAATTCTAATATAACATTTTAACTAGAATCTGCAGCTAAAAGTGAAGCCTAACTAAGGAAAGGTTAAGGTACTTACCTTTGAGGGGTACTTCCGGCATGAATATGAAGAACTACGCCTAATCCTGCTAAACGACTTAAAATCGCAGCAACTACAAGACCCGGAGATCCAGTCTCATAAACTAAATATTTTCCGTTAGCATGAATGTTTGCATAGGATAGCATTTGAGATAATGTATCATGGCGTAAATTTCTAAAATTGTAACAATAAAAATAAAAAATTATTGTAATAAGTTGAAAAAAACTACAATAACTAATCCTTTGCCTTTATCAAAACAGATAGAAGAACTCACAAAATTTTTAAAGGATCCTTTTTAAAATAGTATTCCGCTAAGATGCTCAAAGTAGGCTTGATAAACATAACGGTATCGCCATACGTTTTTTCCTTCTTTCTCACATATTTTTCTTGCGAATATTCGGTCTTTTTATTAAAACTTGATGAATTTGATATCAAAGTTTCTAATATTTGAGAGCCGGTAGCCCCTTTCTCACGCAGCTCACGAATATCTGCTGCATTCATTTTTTGTGCCTTGTTGTCATCGAAAATGTCACGGTTGTCTTTTCCTTTAGAGGCCACATCACCTTCAAAACCAGTAAACAAGTGTCATCTCATGACATACAATTTAGCTCCTATAAAAACCAAAGCATCGGCCTGCACGATAATCACTTGTTGTTTCTCGTCGTAATAAGTGTTGGGCTTACCCTTTGAAATAATCGCTTTTTCACTTTCGTCGATAGGATCTAAAACGTACTTTGCCGAGCTAGGCCTTTTATCTCCATTGCTCAAATCATCTTTCAGTTTAACCTTAAAGGATGAATAATTCGGCATCCCTTGAGCATTTTTTAGCTCGACTGCTTGCTGTGAACTTCCCTTCCCATAATGAATCAATCTGGAATATCGAACAATTAATTATCATCCATATTAACAACTACCTAACCCTTCGGCACATCATATTTTCATTCCCAGGATTAACAACTGATTCATATGTATCACCAATCACCAAAGAAAAGAAATTATATACATATGTTAAAGCGGACATTATTAACTTTTAACTCTTAACACGTGCAACTACAGCATGGAAGAATGAAAGAGCCGGTTCCAGGTATGCGGAGAAATACATAAATAATTTATTCCTGAAATGTGATGAGACAACTGTTACATAATAATTGTAATAATTATTTGCAGTGTTGGGGGAACCGGCTAGAATAAGATTTGTGTGTGCATGCAACAAGTACAAGAAAGGAGGAAAGTTGACAACCGGCAAGAGGTAATTCATTCAAGACACTAATAGCATAATTATGAGAAAAAAAAAGTAGGATATGGAATGGACTTAAGAATTGAGCATACTTAACGATAATAAGATACAGACGAAGTTGATTGATATGGAAATAGGTTGGGACTTACTCATTTGCTTTAAACTCTATGATGCGTTCCTGGTCCCCGCGCTGCAGCAGAATATGCATACCTTCCAAGATAACGTCCTCGTCCTCATCCTGTGCCTTCCAAGCCCTGGCTTTTCCTTCCTCCGGAGTCGCACTCACAGCAACACTCGACACCGAATTCACTCGTTCCTCCATTATTTTCACTTGATCACACTTTAATTCTTAATCACGTTCCACAATGCCTGGAAGTAAGAGGAAATTGGATGAAGATACCTGGCTGATCTTCCAGTCGAAAAAGAGCAAAACCAATCAACTTTCCCACACCATCTACGGTAAGTGATCGAACCGGATCAAACTCAATTCTCCTTCACACTTCACAATAACTTCACATGCACAATTGTTCGCATAACGCGCTAACGAGACTCGCAACATTTGACCAAAATCACAGCTGACACTCCGCGATAGATAGTCAAAGTCAATGCTCTAGTTTACTCCCCTCATATTTCCCTATTTACCTCAAAAAATATCTAACAGCATCCCTTTTATTCTTAATCAGTAATCATCCAAAATCCAAATATTTAGCTCGCGATGTTGAATGCAATGTATGTTTTTGATTCCATCCCCCGCAGCTGCGTTCTATGGTCGTTGTCGTCAGTCAACTCTTCATTTCATATGATAATTATTATAATTATTTGAGTAATCAATTGATATTTCATATTTTGATATTTGATGGCGCTATAAAATTGTGTTTTGAAATATTTATGTTGCATGACATTTGTTTGTTTGTTTGTTTGTTGATCTTTATTTATATGTCAAGAATATCAATACAAAGTACTGGTTTTCAATTCGGACATAG
>JAAXYX010002835.1:0-16138 GCA_036851915.1 Ptenothrix huangshanensis | reverse complement strand
ATACAATTTCCTACTTTTCATTTATTGCAGACGCTCTGAATACTCGCTGTCCTCCGATTTTGAAAGTGACACTTCATGCGTTGCAACAATTAATAGTATCAGCACCGAAGGTAGGAGAAGCATTAGTGCCCTACTATCGACAACTCCTGCCCGTTCTAAATATTTTTAAGAATAAAAATTGTAAGTTTTTTATCATTACATGATACATATGCAAAACATTCTATAATTCGAAAAAGATTCTTTGTTTTCCGAATATACCTATATAATAATAATTGCCTGCTTGTTTTGATTAATGAAGGTAATATTGGAGACATGATCGAGTACGGTCAGTACAAAAGAGAAAATCTTGGTGACTTAATTCAAGAAACGTTAGAACTTATGGAGCGCTATGGTGGTGAAGATGCTTTTATCAATATAAAGTACATGATTCCAACCTATGAGTCTGTGTGTCTCAACTAAGTACGGATTCAGCGTCGCAATTACGTATTTCTGATTGTGAGAGAATTTGGGAAATTATCTGCAGGCATATCTTCTATTTCGCTCAACAATCAAAATCAGATTCCAACAGAGCAACAAACAATCATACGTCAATCAATCAACTCCCATCGCTATTTTATACGTGTATAAAGTTAATATTAAAGTTACATAATACATGTTATGTATGTAGTTACTTTATCTGTACAGAAATATGATAATGTCAGAAATAATACCAAAAAAATGTTTATTGTATATTAACAGTGTGGACCTTTGATAATCATAATTCTAGGAGTAGTAAATGAGCATGAGCAATCAATTTAATTAAAGGAATGTACCCGCTAACACTAATGAATCATGATAATGCTTTTGCTAGTCAGTAGTCAAGCAAGTTACTAAACTCAGTTGTCTATAGTAGTTAATAACTATAAGTTATTTTATTTTTATGCCAGAAGCAGTAGTAATCAAGTAGACTATCTGAAACTGGGAACAAAGTTGTGTGTATTAATAACTATACATAATTTTCTGTACTGTGCGGCCACAGCTTGTAATTTTAGTTATTAAACTTTGTCAAATAAGCTTACATTTGGAATATTAATACTTACAATTTTCTGCAGTTTCTTCGTAATACGATACTATTTTAAACGGAATCTACTGCCCTCGTTTTAGTTGATCGGTACTATTGAGTGAAATGCATCAATAGGTGTATAGATTTAAATGCTGAATTAGGGAAAAAAAGTTCATTACTACATTACCTAATTTAAATTCCGAAAATTAAACCTGTGATATGAAATATTGCTTCACTACCGAAAAATGACTTATGGTCACTAGTCGCTAGTTAAATAATGGCAGATAAGTAATATTCAAGTAATTACTTTTGTTTAGATATAAAAATGAGTATTATACAATTCCTATCAGTTCCTGTTTTCGCAGTTGCTGTCGCTACTCGCTTGCAGTGATTCATACGTTACATAAAAAGCCCATGAAAAGGTTAATTACTTCTGTATACGACTATTGGTGTTATTATAACTTCGGACTTCGGTAACAATTAATTAAATATAGCGCTACGAAAACTCGTTGTTTATTGCATGTGTACGATTTCCATTTGCAGGAGAGCGCGATAATTTCTGTAATAATTACGTTATATCTGTAACTTCGCATCGAAAGGAATTGTTTATCTCTAGTATTCACGCAGGGATTTAATTATTATACCTACTACCTACTTACTAAGGCATGTTACTCGATTTAGTTAGTACTAACGTTTTTAATAAAAACATACGCAGGAAATAGTGCAATATAATAATCTAAAATGTTGATGTGAATGTTAATTGTTTTTGCATAAACCAAATAACGAAATAACCATCAAAAATCATTTATTAACCTATAAATTTGCTTAATATCAAAATTAAAATTGTGGTTACAAGTTTCCAAAGTGCGATTAGAGGGAGGGTATGACATCAATGACATGAGCTAAATGGTAATTTTTACCCACCCACTGATGACCAAATTAGAGAAGGGGGTGCAAACAATCGGTATTTTGTGCTGACGTCCCATGTGAACGATTCCCGAGAATGTAAAGAAATCGGGACCGGCGGGACTTTTAAGTCAGTAATTTTGAAGACGTCACATCGTCACATGTCACATAACACAACATTTAACATTATAGGTCACAGGAGACAGGAGAAGGAAAACAAATCAAAATCACATAACAAACTTCATTTACCGGACAGTAACCAGTAATTCGTGATAAGAGTTCAGAATGTTGGATACATGAAACAACTTAGTTTGCCAAGAAAATACGATAGACAAAATATAGAACTATCCATTACATCAGGCATCAGGACGACCAATAGTTTTCTGCCGGAATATTCGAGAGTCAAGACATTGAGGAAGAAATTAGTCGGGTAACACACTAAACGGGGAATACAATTTATTGTAAGCGTACGTGAACGGCATTATCAGTTACATAGTTGGAGAGAAAAGTTTTAATTCTCACGAACTTATCGACTGCCCTACTTTCCTTGCAATCGGCTGTAACTAACGATAAGTATGAAACAAAGTGCATTTAATCATTAACTAATTAGCAATCCTTATAAAAACCGCAAACGCTTAATCTTTCTGGAATTTTAAAACGTCCAAAATACCTAGTTGTATTTTATTGACTGTAAATAATAAAGTTACAGTAGTTGAAGGTTTTTTTTACTCAATCCTTGACGTACGAATTGGACTCTGTGTAGGTGACAAAAATATAAATAGCCACAGGAAAACGTAGAACTATCAAAATTCTAAGAAGGTATGTGAGGAATACATTATACTCCCTAGAAAACTAATACGTCACTGTAAATAAAGTAACTGATAGTTTAGTAGTATCTGTCTATCAATGAGCATAATTTTATTAATGAATGACGATTGATGATACTGACGACTTCAAGTTTCTCATGAAAATAGGCAACACAATATTTGGAGCTAATGACTAATGACTTGAAAGATTTCGATTAAATGTAGCACATTACTTCAATTACATGTGTGTATTACATACTTGCTTAGAAATATGTATGTGTTGGAATGATTGTGCGTAGAAGTACGTAAACAAGCAGTTTGAATTTCTATTTAGATGCTGATTGATGACGTCATTAACTTAACTTCACCTCTGAGACGCCTGCATAATTATCTAAATAATTTTACGTACAAATAATATGCATCAATTACTTTATTTGATAATGGACATACCGTAAAGCTTGTAATTATAGGCAAGGGTATCTTTGTCAATTTTGACTTTTCTCGCCGGCCATATTGAGAGACCGGCTATCTCTAACCCACAATGTTGATTTCGGAACGGTGTTTACAAAATTCTAATTATTTCATTCCTCTTTATCAAAAATTACAAGGTGGTATGGATAAGGTTGCAGTAGCATTTAAGGACCGGCTATCTTAAGATACCAGCAATCTTCGTGCTCAATTGCATCACGGCCCGGCTTACTTTAGAGACAGACCATCTTTCTGAGCAGGATATAATCAGAAGTTTAATGGTAGTCGAAGATGCTTCAGCAATGAATATCACGTCGTTCGTTCCAGTAAATATTGAATTGAAGAACTTGACATAGATAATGAGATAAAGAAAGAATGAATGGATAAGAAACTTTTAACCTGTGGCCTCTGACGACGATTCTTATTCAAAGGCTTACAATGCGTACAATAATACACGCAGTGCAACGGAAGGTTGGAAAAGATACTGCAAAAAAAAACGTTACAACGTAACAAATTATACTTTTTTCTTCTACCCACCCGTCCCATTGAATGAATAAAGAAAGCAGTAAACAAAAATTGATCAGTACATACTTCATACTATTGCTCAACCGATTGCTGTAGAACGTATGTATTTTACACGTCAGTAATTGGGTTGAGTAATCACAACACCTCTAATTACAAGGATCAACAAAATATTAGATATGTACCTACATAGAATTGTCATGTACATAGTACCATTATGATACGCCTTATTCAAATGTCAATATTGTTCCTCTCACAAACAGACATTCATTGCACTCGTCATACGCAAAGTGTACATAAACGCATGTGATGCTACTTTATCGCTTTCCTTATTTATTTCACATTTATTAAAGAGGAAAAACCGCACTGGAACTTGGACCTGTAAAAGCCACTGCAGTAAATGCATAAGATGTCATCATTAATCCCATTACAAACCACAGCATTCTCGATCCTTCACCAATACAAACATTCTGCAACCCTTACACTATAGTTAATTAATTACACGCATTACTATATTCATACAAAATTATTCCCAATTCAAAGCAGTTGGAAAACTTAATTACACAAATGCATAATACCCATATTCATTGAATACTATTATTGCATGCACAAATGAATCACCACATCCTCGTTATACTGCAATCTCACCTAATGAATGCAATTGGAAACTAGCCTAGTAAAACTTCCCCAATTTTATAATTGCTCCACCCCCGCCAATTATGCATAGTACACTCTACTTGTTTGTAGTTAAATTAATCTGAAAAAATTACCTAGTCCAGAGACATTAGAGACTAGAATTAGTATTAGTATTCTTTTCAACTGAACTGATTAAAGTTTATTACGATTTCATTGTATTATTGTTACACGAGGCAAATATTTATTTGATAGTTTACACCTGCTCTCAATGTATACAAGTGTATTTTCAGTTTTATTCAGACAAAAGTATCTACATGCGTAAGTATATTAAAATTAGCAGATTAAAATTCCGTTCGGCGTAAAAAAGATGAGTCAGGTGAGATAAGCTGAAACTTGTGAGATAATAAAAAATTCCGTGAAACGTGAAATTCGTTGGAACTAAAACGGAGTTACAGAAACTGAAAAACAAAATATCCTGGGACATTCAACCATTGCATTGCAAAGTACGCCGAATTAGTGTCATCAACTAAAAACAGTGCATATAATTACTAGGGAAAACCCGAAATTGTTTGTCCTGCTTTAAGTGAATAGAACAGCATCAAGTGCCCTGAGAACAAGTTAATATGACTAAGGTAATTAGTACACAAAACTATAACCTCAAGTCACGCATCAAGATCCCATCGCAGCAAGCTATATAGCCATAGCGAAAAAATCTCAACTAATTAGAGATATTACGTGGAACTTCATAACAAGTGATTGGAAACATTATTATGATTTTAGTATAAGACCTTAGAGTATGACAATAAGAACTAATTATAGATGCAATACTAGGAAACGCATAGGGAGTTTGAGTACTACGATTCAGTCAGTCAGTAATTCAATAGCAGAAAGCAAGGAACAAGTCTCTAGGAAAATATTTTGGGAATACCTATTAGTAATAATTCATAATTCTTCTATACCCCGTCCCGTTCCTTCGAGAAGCCACAGCGTCGTAAAGTTTACTACAGTTTAATAATTATCGTTTACCTCTCTTTATTAATCCAGTAGAAACTAATAAATAGGTCAGTGAGCAAGGCTAAATTGAGTATTGGTGATACATACGCTACACTCGTAGAACAGGTACCTACCTACATACATAAAGTAGGTATGCAAGGCCCAACTAGCCCCAACATTGCTGTTGACCAAGACTGAAAATACGTAGTTGCTGGAAAACAAAAGAAATGGAGAACTGGAATGCTTTTCTCTGGAAATAAACATTCCAAACTGACACCTTCATAAGTACACAATTTCCAGTATAATTACCAGCTCATAGTTAGCGAACGAGTATTAATAACCTTGATACTAAAATAATATTCCAAACGTAATTTTGAAAGGATTAGTTAACCAGTTATTGTTACTTTTCCCATATTGTTCGTGTCTAATGACAAGAGCTTTTGTAGTAACAGTTGATGTAAATCTTGCAAGGGGAACAGTCACTCTAAAGTCACTCTCCGGGAAAAATCCAGTAAGTCCAGTAAATTAATTTCACATTATGGCACTTAGTAACTGTGGCGAAGCTCTTGAAGGAAATCCATCATCTATTGATATTCCTGCTCCAAGTCCGAACAAGGTAATTAATATAATTATACATTACATATTAGCATTAGCATGAATCGGTAACATATTTAAGAGTCCTTTTATCAAAACTATTATGGTCAAGTTGTTAAATACATTTCAAATTTCATTTGTAAATATTTAAATTGTGGATGTTTTGATGTAGTATGAAGTTGCAAATAATGCGTAATACCTTTTTTTGAATAGGGAGCAAACATTGGACTTGGTCTGCAAGAACCTGCATGGAGAATCATGGAAAGGGAGCAACGAGAAGGTGTACACAAACTCGGAATCATTTATGAAGAGGACGACGAGAGTCTCAGACTGTGGGACAGTAGTGACAATACTACCAAAAATACAAATAATAACAATGTCAGCCACAAAATCAGTCCAGGAAACGAAAAACTGAAAGCATTATTTTTGGACGATAGTCCAAGAAAATCTTCGACTGGGATCATTAAAAAGATTTCCAGGAACTTGGGCAAAGGAATAGATAGTGCTTGGGCTTGTATCCGTCTTCAAAGTTCCAAAAGTGTTGTGCGGGGATTACGAAGGGTTTATTCGGGCAGGGGAAGTTATGATTTTGAAAACCATTTGAATGCTCATGATCTTCACACGAATTCTTCCGTCACCATGGTGCTTTCAATGGAACATGTAAGAACCACAAAATATACAAAAAAAATCCTCATTTAATAACTCAGAATTTGACATCGTTGCTTATAATTAAAGTGAAGTAGTGCTTAACCAGCAACGATTGTCTGCTGATGACTAAGGTGACCAACATTATGATCTTTTGCCTCTAAAAATGCTTTTTATCAGCTCCGTAAAATTGCGAAATTAATGCTTTTTCGGCTTCAAAATGCTAAAACAATCCTTTTGAGAGTTATATAAGCTTTTAACGCTTTTTTGTTTTACAAAATATGCGCTATTGATACGATGTAGTCCTTTTTGATAACTTTGAACTTACAATTGCTGAATTATTGCATTTTTAAACCATTCAAAATTTCAGCTGGTGAATGGGTTTTATGATAATTTCGGAAACTATAACTTAAATTAATTTATGAAAATTTATCCTTCGAAGTTAATAATTGGTGAAAGGGTAAACCAAGAAAATTGTTTCCCAAAATGCTAAAATAATGCTTTTAGGGGGTTCAAAATACTTTTGATGCTCTTTTCAAAACATTTCACGTTTCTATAGCCTTCAAAGGCTGCCAAACGCTTAAAAAACTGGCAGCTGTTGTGTACAATAGTTAACGAATAATTTTGCCTTGAGCTTCTCAGAAGAAGTAATTAGGTGATACACATAATCACTATTTATTTACGTTTTTTCTTCTCTATTTTACGTTTCAGTTGGTGAAAAAGATTCTAAGTTCCCTGGGTCCCACAGACCTCCTTAAGTGCCGTGCGGTTTGCCAAGGATGGCTACGGACTTCAACACCACTCCTTCGCTCCATTCTCTCCCTAAATATATGGAAAGTCAAGAATAAAATCAAAATCGGATCGAAACTCTTAAATAACCTAACAAAATTGCTGAGCAAACGAAATCGATTTCGTTTCAACACATTCCCCTGCACCGACTTCACCTTCAACGGAGGAAATCTCAGTAATAAAAGTATCCAAAAATTTCTCCACACATATGGCAAACACATTCGAAGGTTTTCCGTCCTCTTCTCAGCATGGAATTGCAACAAACTTGAACACGAAAATTATACCATTGACTACCTCAAGACTCTTTTAACGGTCCAAGCTCCCAACCTAGAGTATCTAAAACTGGACATCTTTCCAAAGGTAGAATGGCACAATGACTTACAACGGTATGAGCAATCCCCCTTAAGACAGACTGATATGGAATTCCAGGAAATTCACTCGGACAATTTTATTCGTGACCTCAAACTGAATAAAAGCCTTAAAGAGTTTGACCTTGCTCAGACGCCATCTGCGAAAATACTCGAGGCAGTTGTCGTCTTGTCCCCTAATTTAGAGGAGATTGATATGGCGCCTACAAACTACTCTTTCCTTTTGGAACCATTGAATAGGATTGGATACGTGAAGGACTTGAAGATGTGTGGCTATGCTTTGTTCAAAGTGAGGGAAATGATGCACAGTGGACAACTGAAGCCCACAAGTATAACCTTTGGCCTAAACACGTATTTCAAAAGCCCGGATAAAATCCCCGCCACAATTGTCAACGGTATACTGGATTCGTGTTCAAATATTCTGGAGAGTATAAGATGGACTCCTGTGGTGAAGCTCAATGGATTCTGTTGGCCAAGCGTTTTTCCCAACGTCACTAGACTTCATATAGGCAGTCCCCACTGTAAACAAGATATACGAGGATTTTTTCCCGAGGGAAGTGGCATGACAAGACTGTTCCCCAAGTTGACTTATGTGGGTCTGGACACCTCTGATAGTCGTTGGAATTTTCTAACCCTTCTAGACAGTATTACATGTGATCCTCTCCCCAGTGTACAACAGGTGGAGGTTTTTTGCACGGCTTTCGTGAAGGCGATGCTGCTTCCGCAAGATTTGCAACCCATCTCAACATTCTTCCCGAATGCGAGCATTCAAATATACGAGTGTGAAGAGAATCAGGCTAATATGACCAAGAAGAATGGTGGTAGGACCGGCGGACGGAGAAGATTATTCTATCCGAATTAAAACCAGAAGAATGACGACTGTACTCCATCAGGCAGAGTACAGGGGGAATTTATAGGATGGAGTTTGACAATAATAATAATGGTTATATAATTAATCATTTTGAGCTACAGTTTCCTTTGGAGTTGAATCCTGAAGGCTCTGATGACTCATTAGAATGACTATTTAGATAGTTATAGACACCAAATTGAACTTTGAGTTTCGCAATCCGGTAACTGCGGACTTAATTTTGTACAATTTTTGGTGATGTAACCAGCAAATTTAAATTTTGACAACTTTTTAGAACATGCTTATATACTATTAAGTATTATGACAGTAATTAGTATTATTAGTAATTACAAGTTTGTTTATCGAGATTGAAGTGTGTTCAATTTTTACTACTTTTAATTTGTTTGTACTTTGTACTTAAGATAAAGTATCATTACGTTTGACGACGATGCACGTATAGGATAAAAGAAATGTGACAATGTCCTATAATTATACATGGTGAATGATATGCTCCAACATTAGCAAAATAAAGCCAAATATTCAGCTATCACATCGACTCAAATTGACTTTAACTTTTGCTGAGATATTAAAATTTTGAAAACCATCCTTAGTTGATTCATAATCATAATCGTAATATAGAAAAAAAGTATAAATTAGTTATTTTTGGCATTATACATATGTAACGTAGGTAGATAATTTTAATTTGTGACGAGTTCGGTTGAGTTGACTACCTGAGTGAAGGAATTTGAATTCGTGCAGGTTTGCAAAGAATAAAAAACAATTAGTATTAGAATATTTTTGTATTTCTAGGATTTTGAAGCATCTTGCAATATAATTTGTTTTGGACATTTTGTATTGATTCATCTGTTCGACTGTTCGATAATGGGATTGATTGGGAATAAGGATAGTATTTAGAGGACAAGGATAGACGAGTAATGAGTAATATTATTTTCTCATCAATGTAGTTTCAAAAATAGTTTCATAAAAGTAAGCAGTAATTAATTTAAAGTCATTTCAATTTTACTTACATAATTATGACCACGATCTGTAAAACTGTAATAATTAGCAATACTCTTCAGGCTCGCATTCTTAAAATCCTGTCCATAATACTGGATTGGATCGACCCAGACGAAGAAGGAGAAATATCCCTCATTTATGAAGAAACTTGTAAAACTTGTAATTTCTCATTTTCATCAACATTGTCTGACGACTGTGAGGCGGGATTAAATATCGTAAACTGCAATGAAAAGAATCAAATAATAAATCATCGAAATCATAATCATAATTGTAGGTTGATGTTGATTGGTTGTTAATTCTCGCTCAATTCTTGTTAGATTAGAAGTATCATATTTATCAATTTATTATTAGTTTGTTGGCGCATCGAATACAATTTTTGAACACGTAAAGTTATTTAATTAGCTTTCTCAAAAAATGTAGTTTTTACGTGCAAACGATTGAAAACACTTTTGATTTAAAAATTTTTTACACAGACTTACAAAACGATACTGAAGCATGTCCACAGGAAGGCTCAACTTCATTACCGACACCAATTTCCAGAGTCGAAACTAAAAAAAGATTTCTTGGCTTTGCTGACCCTGCTGGATATGAACATTTACGATCGGTTCCATGAAAAACAGCAGCTCACAACTTTTTTTCCAAATTAAAAGTTGTATATACTTACAAATGAATTTATTAATAAACATTCTATTTCTGTCATTTTGGAATAAAGAAATAATCATAAAGAGAAAAACTAATTAGAGGATAGTGTATTGCTCGTCCAAAATACTCCCAAAAGCATTTTATTTATTCGTAGTAACTAACCAAAATTCTCTTACGTAATTATATAATTACATATCACAAATGGGGGGTTTTACAATCGTGATTGATTTGATGGTAATTACTTGAATATAATAAATTAATTAATTTCAACAAAGCTAAGGCACGAAGGAATATTTTCCACAATCTAGTACGCATGGGCAAGTAAGCAGACTAAACTTTAATTCTACTATTGTATTCAATGTATTCCATAATAATTAAAACTGCTAGCTTTTCTGTTTATTAGGTATCTATTATTCTCCATTCTGCGCACTTTCCACTTCCACTTACACTTGGTTATCTTAATTCAAATTTCCCGCTTGTTTTAAAAAGAGAATTGAATTCTAAAAGTGCCACTCATTCCTAAGGTACGTTAATGTTCAGCAAGAACTGAACTGACAATAGCGAGACTGAGACTACATAACAACAACAACATTCATTGGCATTGCCGCAAGGAGAACAGATAGCAACCGCTAGGATTTCATTTGACTCAAAACGTTTGACCAGCTGACAGTGTCAACTACTCCACATTGAGTCTACTTCATATGTAATTATTGGTGTCAGCGCTTTCGAAAATCAATTAGGGGATAAGGATAAATCAGTTAAAAAGTGATACTGTTGGCATGACCCTTGACATCACTTCGACATCTTGAAATCAAAAGGTAAGAATAAAAGTATAGGTATAGTAGAATAAATAAAAGTGTATAATTATAGTGAATGTGATCTCATAAATAAAAGGATACCGTTTCTAATACAAAAGACTATTTTCAATTATCGTTGTCATAGACATGGATGAAGAACTAAGAGAGGAGCCAGAAGTAGTAGATTTGGAGGATCAAAATTCCACAATACAGTATGATCTGGTACCAGATGCCTCCCAGTTTCAATTCCAGCCCTCGGGAAACTCTGCTTTTCACCCACCAGATCCACCACAAGAACAACGACAAGAACAGCAACTGCAGATGGAGTCGAATCAAGCTCAAAATGTGGTCTATCCGGTTCCTCAATACCCTAACAATTGGAATCCTTCATATCCATCAATGGAGCAACTGACACAGCCGTCCTATCCGCGTTTTATCGATGGATTGTATGCATCCTCCGTAGTATATCCACTAAACGCTTTAATCCAACCACAATATGGTATTGTTATGCCGTCGCAAATGCAACAAAGTGATTTCACCTCANCAACTGCAGATGGAGTCGAATCAAGCTCAAAATGTGGTCTATCCGGTTCCTCAATACCCTAACAATTGGAATCCTTCATATCCATCAATGGAGCAACTGACACAGCCGTCCTATCCGCGTTTTATCGATGGATTGTATGCATCCTCCGTAGTATATCCACTAAACGCTTTAATCCAACCACAATATGGTATTGTTATGCCGTCGCAAATGCAACAAAGTGATTTCACCTCATCAACATCATTATTTCACGCTTGGGGTGGATCAAATATCTTAAATCTTGATCCGAAAACCTCTCGTGCCAATACTAGTACTAGTGCAACCACCACCGTTACAAGTGCTCATAATCAAGTCCACGTTAGTACAAATTCAGCAGGAGTAAGTAACACACGCATTTCATCAAATTCCTCAAGGACACCAAGACGAAATCCGAAACAAAATAGAGATGGAAGAACTTCTGCAGCTGCAGCTCAGGTTGANATTTCACGCTTGGGGTGGATCAAATATCTTAAATCTTGATCCGAAAACCTCTCGTGCCAATACTAGTACTAGTGCAAGCACCACCGTTACAAGTGCTCATAATCAAGTCCACGTTAGTACAAATTCAGCAGGAGTAAGTAACCCACGCATTTCATCAAATTCCTCAAGGACACCAAGACGAAATCCGAAACAAAATAGAGATGGAAGAACTTCTGCAGCTGCAGCTCAGGTTGAACCTGACGTAATTACTATTGCTAGTGACTCTGAAGAAGCAGATGGCAATGGAGAACGAGAACAGGAACAGGAGCCAGACAATCTGCAACGAAAACGATGCCATGAAAATGGACAGAATTCTGAAAGAAGTAAGAGGCCTTTCCTTTATGGTTTTCATACTTTGATTTCATATTGAAAGATTACTGATTTAACTTGCCTTTACATGTTTTAAGAAATAGTAGAAATGTAATTATGTAATTATACTTCCCTTTTTTCCAGTGGCATGCATATCAGCCGCCAGGAAACGTAGACGTCAGGATAGTACAGGCTCGATTGCAAGATATTTGCAATGAAATACGCAATCTTCGTCAGGATATGTTTCTTCAGTGTAACAGGATGCAATTATATCGTCAGTTCTGAATCGTCCTCAATGAATCATTATTCGTAATTATATCGCCTACATTGAATTAATAGTTTCTGCAAAAAATTGACGAACGAAGAAGTTTTGTTTGGAGAAGGGAATCGACTGTTTCGGAATTACAATCATAATCAGAATACCATTAGTTTAGCTTATTTAGACATTAGAATCAACTTGCTTGTCAATTTCGGGTAGTCAGAAATTCTAATGACTTTTATTGTGATTTATTTAATCGTTTTTACGCAATATCATTTCGCAGCATTTTCAAATCTTTCGTTTTGTTACACTTTTCACGATAGTAGTTACATTTGTAACTTATGAATTGTTATTTATTTAATCTCGCATTTTTGATGATGAGTAGGCGCTGATTTGAAGTTTTGATATTCAATTATATGTGAATTGTTAATTATGATTTAATTCAATAGTAGTTAGAAATAATGAATTATGACCACATGTTTATACCGCGTTTATTTGTGTATAGTCCGGAACATTTTCTATATACATAGGTAACTACTAATTACCTATTATTAATATTTTTTATTAATGGTATTGATGCAAATGATTTAGTAATTTGTGCAGTAGTGAATAATTCGAAACATAAAGTTAATAGTAACAATATTTTATTGTACGGATTCGATTAACAGTGATTATGTAGGTAATTCAGTTACGTATATTTTAAGATATAGTTCTAATTGAAAATGAATCAAGACCATATTTTTCGTATCGTGGGGGGTAGTATGAATCAATAAAAATACTACTACATTACTATAATAAAACAAATCGATTTCAGTAAAAATTTTGTCATAATCATAAAATGTATCTTTTCATACGGGATAGTGATAATTAACAAGATGTTAGTACATAATTATAGTGTAATCATTGGAACGCAAAGTTTACCCAGTAGAACGTAAACCCATTGCCGACTCCAGTGTCATCCGATTTAAATGTGATGATGATTGGATCGTTGTTTGGATGGACAAGCGAAAACTGATGAAGGGTCAAGTCTGAACCACAGAATCTGAAAATAAATTACAATTCAAATTTTGAAATAAATTCCATGCTGAAATCAAAACTTTAAGAAAGTAATAGCACAAATAAAACATAATACCTAAGTAGAATAATAATTTTGGCCTTTTCGTTTGTTATCTGTCCTTCTATAAATTAAAAATTTTGAAAAATATAAATGCACTTTACGAAACTTACTGGCCGCTGTGGCTCCAGACTTTATTAAACTGGTAAACATTCAAGTTGTCCTCAATGCATTTGTCGGATAATTCAAGGTCAATTTTTTTGATGACTATTGCCGACGATTTAGATTCTCCAACACCCGGTAATCCAGCATCAGGGCGTATAACAATCGTGGTTCGTGTATTATTTCCGTATTTAAGGTACGTCGGAGGGTAATGAAAAACACCAAACTCACCACCAATAAAGTAATTTTCGTGGTTGTAGACGGGTACTTGATCTTCTCCCACCGCTTTGAAAGCCAAATGGAAGCCTAGGGTGGGCCATGCGTAGGTCGCTACAAAATGAATGAAGATAACTGGACCGGGGAACCGAACCGATGGCTCTTTAACTGGGTCGCTACATAGAGAGAAAATTTATGAAACATACAGTCATAAATAATGAAATTATTAACATAAGAAGTTGTTGTTATTTTTCTCTTACAGTTTAATCCATGTAAAATCGCTGAGTGAATCATAATTAGAATCTTTAAAATATCCCACTGAAAGGTAATTATCGGCGTTATTGGCAAGTCTAACGTAGGTGTAAATATAATCGAGTTCTATTAAACTCGTATTTGCTTGGATTGTCCAAATGCAGCTCTCGAATCGATTAATAGGTTTCTGATACTTGTAGGTGAGTTCACTGAATTCTCTGAAAGCTTGGCGAACTCCGCCGCACTGATTTTCATTATCCGTGTTATTTGCAGGTGTTTCTTTATAAAAGAGAGAACATAAGGAAAATGTCATTAAATTCTACTGCAAATCTGTAAATGTAATTTGCGTTTTTCTCAAAAATAATTTTATTTCCGGTGTTTTAGACTTTTCGAATAACTACAATCTACACTAACTTTATTGGAGATTTCATTATAACATATATCATGTTCAATTTTTTTTCTACGTACAAACAATTTTTTTAGTTTAAAATTTTATTAATCTTAAGACTTTAAACTTTTAACTAGGTACTTGTACCGTCCGTGATGATGAAGGTGCCTTCTTGGAACAGATCCTTGGCATCTGTTTCGTTTGGTTTAAGCGATGAAACTGTGAAACGTGGGGATTTGAATTGGGTTTTGTTGCTGCAAAGTGCAATTTTGAATAGATTGAAGGCAATAAAATATACAAGCGGGTGGTAAGGTTTCTTCATTATTGTTAAGTTTGTTCAAGTTTAGGTTCAAATTAAGCTTTTTTAATTTTACTTTAAAAAAAGGGTACCGATATTAAATGTAAAAGGAAGGATTTTCCCCCTAATTATTCCTATTGGCAATTAGCCTACTTTCGACAGCAGGTAATATTGGGTTGAAATTTCTGGACTGAAGTAATTAATTACTTGCTACTTAAAATACTTTAAAGTCAAAAGTATGGCATTAAAAAGTTTAAAAATAATCACAAATNAGGAAGGATTTTCCCCCTAATTATTCCTATTGGCAATTAGCCTACTTTCGACAGCAGGTAATATTGGGTTGAAATTTCTGGACTGAAGTAATTAATTACTTGCTACTTAAAGTACTTTAAAGTCAAAAGTATGGCATTAAAAAGTTTAAAAATAATCACAAATCATACGATGACATAGATTTTATATTTAAATCGTGGAACCCATTCAACAATAATTTATTTTTACATAGTCTCAATGCTTTTGGTATAACTTATTCATAAAAAATTCGAGATTTCAGTAACTCTGTTTATATCAGCGCAGGCGATCCTGCAGTAGCATCAACTTATGCAAGGCTTGTACAACAACGCACAACAGTGGAATTTCTATATTCGTAATTACATTTATAAATGAACTAATTACTTAACTGATACAATTAATCACTTCAGGTAGGTAATCTACTCAGGATTAAATCTTCCTGTATAATAAAATATAATGAAAAAAAACGCTACAATCCTGAAAGTTTTAAAAACGAAATGTAACAATTAGTTTATTTTTAAAGGATCTTAGTAAAATAGTAAAATTAGGTTCAGAAATGGTCTGAAAACTTGTCAAATATCGGGTAGCTTTATTTTTGAGGAATTAAATCTGGAAATTTTGAACGATCCCGCCTTTAACTTGATCAAGGAACTTTGTCTGACTGTATAATTTGAATGTAAATTGCTAGCCAAATTAGTTAGTATTTACATAACCTCAACCTGATGAGAGCTGATAAAAGAAAAGCCTAATTAGTTGTGTCATTACTACTTCTTTTTCTTT